>BEXV01000789.1:22994-33473 GCA_003118195.1 Hemicentrotus pulcherrimus | reverse complement strand
ACCCACACACTTCCATGAAATAATGCTCCCCTTGACGGGAAGATTAGAGGAGTACCAAGATTATATCAAGTTAAGTTTATAATGAATGAGGTTGCAATTGTACCTCTCGTTTATAATCAAATCCCACAATCAATCATGTATATTTTAATTCAACGATATTTGTCACGTAATATTCATTCACAAAGTGTTACCAGCGTCCTTCGAATGCGCTTCTCAGATTTAAATGATGCAGAGACGATTGAAGAAACGTACTGCCGTTTTTACTGACATTTAAAGCAGTATCCGCAGTTCATTTATGAATATGAATTAGTTTAGATAAAGGTCGTTGCAAACGGATTTATCGCCTTTAAGCCACTTTACTGATCTCAAACGCCCACTAAACTATTGAGTGAGAGGAAACACACACTCTGCTAGCCAGGATAACACAACGATGTGATATTAAGAAGGTGAAATATATATATATATATATATAGTGTGACACAATGAGACAGAAAGAGAGGGAGGGAAGGGGTTGGTATTTGCAATCTTCCTCTCCATCGCTTTGCTGAAGATTGCTAATAACTTTAGATGCGGGACAAAATCATTACAATGTCCAATCATGAAGAACTACATCCTTTTAGAAAACTAAGCTGTTATGGAACTTAAAACCGAAATGGCATCAAGGTGATTTGCAAAGTGATCACGAAACAAATTATAATGATTGATTAAGTGATTCTGGTCGCCGCCCACAGACAGAGATAAGTCGGTCATCATGTCACAAAGAGAAAAACATGATATACAGAGACGGAAGCATTACAAAAATTGTCTTTTGTACTCCCGGAAGGACCAATACAAATTATGGAAAGTTTTGCCACTTTTAGAACACATGCATGATATTTTGGTCACCTTCAGAAGACATCGAGGTACTCATAGTTCAACCACTGCTTATTCTTTAAGCCTACTTTTGAAATGATGATAAAAACATATAACGATGAAAGAAGAAACAGCAATATTTGTCTTTTTAGTCGCTCTCCCTTCCCTTGTTGCTCAATTCAATTCGATTCTTTTTTTTTTCATGCAAATTCAAAAGAATACGTGGAAATTTGTTTGGGTCACACATTGTACAAATACGTATTATATATATACATATACGAGAAACTACATCGTTGTGATTATGATAATAGAACCGGTCAAAAAAAAAGAAGATAGACATATCTTATTATTTTACTGTGTTTGTAACTTTTATCGGTATTAAATTAGCTTGGTGGAATATGGAAGATATAATTGAAACTGCTTTGAAACCTTTGTGTCAAAAGCTAAGAGTGAGTGCTTGCAAAACCGACTGGAACTCAGTCATTCAACGTTGGCCTCCAAAATTTCCTTCTCGAGATTTATATGAGCAAGTTTACTTGTATTACTTTGTGATATTTATTAGAAGGCTATCTAATAAGAAATAAAAAATCAATATCTTTCAAAGTCCTTTCACCCTCGGGGTAATATTCATTGCATTTTTAGCAATATCACCTTTGGAAGTTTTACGTAGGCGAAGTCAGTTGGTTATTAATTTCAATAAAAGATCGGGCATGGAGATTTTTATTGCATTTAATTAAATCATTGGCTGGAATTTATACAAACCTTTCTCGGGTCAATCTTATCAAATCACGGAGTCTATGCAAATATATGATTTGCTATAAAATGCTCTGTTATATGAATGCAAGTACATGGAAATCCAGTGATATAACACCCTTTTTTCAAAACCCTCGGCGTGAAGGTCGTCAGCAGGACTTCAGCATAACAGAGTCGGAAGAACACGTTCTAGGGATGCTCGTCTGATTTGTCATCGTTACTGAGCACTGATACCACATCCCAATGAGGGGTTTAGCGTGAGTATAGTCAAAGATGAGGTGTATGGGGGTAGCTGGAATCTAGGGGGAGGTGTGACACCGAAAAATAAATGAAACAAGGCAATACAAGAGGGAAAGAGTGATAGGATGTTTTTGCATCTTTTTACGATATACTCTCCCTTGTTTTTTCCCTGTTTTAAATTCTCCATCTCTCTCTCTCTGTTTCTTAATATCGATGGGGACGGGGTACACTACCCCGTGCCCTCGCAGCTACGTTGTGTTCCATATTCGTTTATTCACCAAAATGTCCTTGAAGATGTCTTGCACTGCAAAAGGGGTTATTTTACTTAAGCATTTTCATCTTTATTGAAATCTATATTGCCTTTCTCATCAATTTACCGCGTAAATTGTATTGACCAACTTTTTAAAACCATTTATATGCCGGTACACGTTTTCAATACTAGATCATTTACATGGAAACAATAGACGTTGGTCACGTCAAATCCAAACGATGGAAAAGTGGTTTTAACAATTTGATTTAAGTCGTAATGTATTGCTTACGTTACAGGTAGATTATTAATTTTGTGGCGTTGGAAGAAATGTCCCAGACATGTCCCAAATACTGTCCCAAATCTATCATTACTTTATCCATTATAAATGGTGATATGTCATGTAGGCCACTGCTCTATTTATGTATCATAAGCAGCAGCTTGAACTCATTTCATTTCTTGCAAACATATTTGGTTTCTATTAAGAAAGACAAAATACGGGGTCTATTCAATCTCCCTAATCGTGTGTTCTTCAGATAGATTAACAAACATACGTCACAGTCGTGTCCTGGAATGCGTTCATTGTACAAAACTTGCCACCTGATCATGATCATGCTGGCATGAACTATTTGTTGTGCCAATTTTGGTCGCGGAAAAAAAAAATACAAGGTAGGCTTTCGACTCTGATGTAGAGCTATATATAGGGTAGAAGTCTGTAAATATCATGAGGGATAGATGTTGAATTTCGATTGTAGCAAGTTAATTTTTTTCCGCCAGACAACACTGTGTTGTCTGGCGGAAAAAAATAACTTTTTCAAGGGAACATCTTTATATGGCGATTAACTGCTGTGAGATATCTCACAGCAGTTAATCGCCATATAAAGATGTTCCCTTGATATAAACCAGATCGTTGTATCGCTAGACAGTTATTGATTGCCCTTAGTTTATGTATTTTTAACTAATGAAGTTATTCATCTCTGCTTTCAAGATCTAAATTGCATTTCTCCAATAAATATAATTACCAATGGTTTAATAATTATTATAATATCGGATATTTATAAAGCGAACATAATATTCAACATGCAATATGCTAATGGCGCTCCGAATATTACCCGGCTCTGCTAGGCTTCTGATTTCGGCGCTCACATCATTCAAGTAATTCCTTTTTATCGGTACTCATTTAACACCTGGGCAGAGAGTGACAAATTCAGATGAATGTCTTGCCAAAGTGCATTAGTGTCGCGGCGGGACTCGAACCTCGGACCTTGTGATCCACAGTCCGACGACTTATCCACCAGACCACAGCACTTCTAAGTACGAGAACTTTAAAATGGTACGCTGTAGCAGAGGCAGCTAGCATATTATGTGCGTGCATGTCGCGAGGTGGGTGCAGAATTGCAACCACCATGGATTTTAAATTCAGAGCAACAGTCGCGAGAGGACAGGAACATTTGTTTCGTGTTATTTGAGGAGTTTAATAATCAGATTCCTTCCGTGGACACGTTTGCAAATAGGGGTGCCCGAAGGGTGAAGGGTGATGTCTCATCCAAATTTTGACAAATTTGTGGTTCACTTGGTACAGGCCGGGGTACATTTTGGCGCGATTGTGGAGATGTAGGAAAGGGAAACGCCTTTTGAAAACAGTGACAGCCTTGTCAGAAAAGTGGAACCTTTAAAGAGAGGGGAAGGGAGCGAATGCACGATGGACAGTTTTACAAATGACTTGCCTTCAAGCCAAACATTTTTTTTCTCCCTCAAACTGTTCAAGCGATACCACTTGTTCGTGGTGTGAAGGGGCTTTTCAGATATCAGGGATTACGAAATAGTCTTCTTAATTTAATCACAAGGAGAGTCCTGTTCACCACAAACGACATCAAAGGCATCCCGATGACTTAGTGATGGACTTTCTGTTTGCAATTCATGGTTTCAGACTGGCATGTTCTACTTATTTTAATGTCAATTTTTAAAATTCATGTAAAGCGATGTAAAGAGTCAACCATGACGAGTATAATCGGTCTGTAATAAAGGTCATGTAACCTCTTCCATCTCATGAAATGTAATACAATGATGGTCCAGCTCAAAGAAAGCAATCAATACTTGTGGAGTATTGAAGGGATATTTGAGGTTTGTTGCAGAGGGCACTACACAAAATAATTGTTTGTGAGATAATGATAAACTGAGTGTCAAATTCGAAGAAGAAGAAGAAATAAAAAAAACAATTTAAATGACAAAAATCATTTTTGTTTGATCAAAGTCGGTCCAGAGACGGCTGAAATACTCATAAATATAACCATTTATAATATTTGTGGGGCACAACAAGTATTCGAAAATGTTGAACCAGCCGTTGAAAAAACGAAATAGCGCTTTACACGTTTTATTCCGGCCAATGACGACGTTGGCTTTTTGTTGGTTATTGTTGGTTATAATTCGCACAACCTTTCGACTCGTGTATTGTTATTATGAGCGTAACATGAGAGTGATATTATTCGCTTTATTCTTTTGATTAAATGTGATGTAAATTTGTTATTGTATAATTGTGTAAAGTGGGGGCATGCTACAAGAGTCCTATCTCGCACCCCGGGGCAACGTGTCTGACACGGCCGGTTGTAGCAACTACTCCAAAGATCAATTTTTTTTGATACATTAATCTTGAGACACGAGAAGAAGAAGATTATTAATTAAATAATTAATCAACGGTCACCGTATCTTTTAAAAAGTGGTGACGAAGGCATTTGGGCCTTAAACAAGAACTTAACGTTCCCTTTAGGCACAACCGATAGCGCAACATATCTTTCTTTTCTATTTATCAACAGCAACATTTGCACAGTATTAAATGCGATCGGGATTGTTTTTAGGGGGCTATTTATACAAAATGTTCGTTTTGGAATCAATTTTTCATCACTGTTCATGAGGATTTAATTAGCAGTACAAAAATAAGGATATAATTTATATGTAAATATCTTGATCTTCAAATTCCTCTTTAGGAACCTTATCAATTGTAATGAATTGTTTATTTCGTTCAAATTAAGAAAGGCAGCATTAAATTTTCTAAAATTGTTTAATGACTAAGAAAGTTGGTGAACGTTTGCACAAATTGATTGTCGTCCTATCTGAGGAACTTAAGGACTGATGCCGTACTATCTAACTTAATGAGCACTTATGTATCAAACGTCGCAAACAAGGGTATAACTACATGAGATATTACAAGCATGTATCCTGATAATGAAATCCCTTACTATTAATATTCAGCACACGTGCGAAGTACTGATAAGCTGACAACAGTGATGTACAAGGCAATATCCCAAACCAGTCGTTCCTAATAAGCTTGAATGTTTTTTCGAGAGAATTAGTGAGATTCTGGATCAAAATTATGTTTTAACTGCTTTCATGCTTTAGGTGAGTGTGACATAACTTGTGAGTCATTCGATAACTCTAACTAAGTGTTTGGAATATCATTTGAAAGTGTGCAAGGGTATACTGAATTGGGAAAAAAAAGGCTCATTTGTATTTCAAAACATATCTCATAATCTCGTTTAAAGCAAGTCACCATTAGTGTAATGTTCCATAAACGATTAATACTACCCCGTTCATTCTAAACGTCAAATGGCTTCAGGAATTTAAAAAAAGGAAGCATTTCTTTCAAAATGAATAACTGGATTAAGGGAATGTTAGAGACAATTATAACGACCATGGGATATGAAATCTTTAAGGCATTGGCGGTTCTCTTGTACTTTTGCGGTTGAAAGGAAACGCTGCTATTCCTGATGAACGAACGAAGAAAGGTAATATATTCTCTCGTAATGACAGCATGTAAGTGGCTTTTGCCAATTCAAAAGATACTTAGCGGTGTTAATCACACCCAAGCGCACGGAATATTTGTAGACTGATGGATTTGAAAGTACCCAAAGCATTTTAATCGCCGAGCAAGATAGATGGAACATTTCTCGTCACTCACCCTTTTTGCCAATACCTTTACCATCAGCGTTATTGTACAAAGAATGTAATTTTGAATGAACATTCGTTAGATTACCGATTCTTTGTTGTTCTTTGTTGCACGGAAACATAACAATTAAACTGATATAATTATATTCTTCGTCAAAAGAAGAGGAAGCACGAGAGGGAATCTGTCGTTTCCATTGGTCATTGTCGCTTTCCGGTTCCAAAAAAAATAAAAAATTGACGAAAAAAAATATAAAAATTCCGAGTTGCTGCAGAGGAGCAATGACAGGGAAAACACAAATATTCTATGTGTAGAGTTTTTCATCTCCGCCCGATAATACTGAAACCAGGATTATTCTACTTTTACATAATATGATTTCACTTTACCAGAGGTTTTATATTAGAATTCAATACCCCCCCCCTACCACAATGGCTAAACAGAAATATAACCTTACAATCTTTTTCTAATTTTGTTTAAAATAAACAAATAGTGATTGATCTTTATCCAAATGGCAATTTGACTCTAGATCTGAAACAGGGTTTCTCAATGCAAGCGCAGTGAATCAGACACAATGAAAATCATGCAATATCAACACTTCAGAAAACACACATCGTATACGACATTTCTTGTTTACAATTTAAAAAAAAAAGAGTGAACGTAACATACCTGTTCTTGCATTTGTGGAAAATCTTCTTCTTGCAGTTCCATGACAGGCAAGCCAAGGTCGAGAGTCCTCCCCGCTGCTACGGCCAGAATGGCGGCCAGTATCGCGAGGTAACACGTTGTGAGATTCATGGTGTCTATTTAAAAATGTCCTGTTGATATGGGTAGGTAAGACTTTTAAACCAAGTCAGTTTCTTTCTCCTCTTCGATTCCGATATTAGGTCTGTGTTTACCCGCTAAGCTACCCCGTATGAAGATGTTCAGTCGTCCAGTTCACGGTGAAAAAGGGAAGCGGGAGCCGCGGACGGTTCGAAACGTTTGCTCGCGGGGTTTCTTCGGCGCGTCGGCGTTTTTGTCGTTCAGCAAGTTTTGACCAATAGCGAGGCGGGAACAGAGCGTAATACGGCCACTTTGAGATCGTGCGTACTATTGAAGAGAATGTGGTGTTCTCCAGATATTTTATATAAGGACCTCGCGCCGGAATTGAATCCACGCTGAGTTTACTTCAGTGGAAGATGTACACGGAGGAGTCATTAGGGGGCGTGAGTTAGAATACCAACACACAGTTTTGGAGTGACACCTGTTAATTTGGCTTTGAACGTGAGATCGTGAAGTGCGCTGTCCATCACGATTGTAGACACGCCCATTGTTTTCAGAACCACTTGTTAATGACGTTCAGCGTACGTCAGCATGGGCAGTTGATCGACTTGAGGGGGGAAATAAGAGAGAAGATATTCACTCTTTGTAATTTGTTGAGGGGTTTAGCGGCCCGCTCAGATTTATGTAATGAAGTTCGGTTGCAAGCTCAGAATACCAAGCATAGTCATTATGGTTTACGAACGACCAAGTTCAGTAGACGTAATAAAAACAATTTTCAAGAAGAGATCATTTTTCTTTATATATTTGTTGCCTGTGGGTCTTTGTTTTTTCTATTTGAGGAGATGAGATATTCCACTGTATGACGTAAACATCGAAATTTGCATCATAATTCATCGTTTGTATCCTATTAATAATTGTTCATTCAGCACGTCATTGCCGCCATTGAAATGACTTTATTTTCCGGGACCGGCATATGAAATAACCGAAATGGAAACAACTCACAATAATGGTCGATTAAAATATTGATGTAAGTCATTACATTATAGATGAATTATTTCCTCCGATTGTGAACTAATAACTCAATTATGACGATGGGGGAGGGGGTTGGGCACTCCCTGGCGGTTTCAAATGATGAGTAATTAGCAGCTTCACAACATGCTTCATAAACGGCTTCACAACATGACACTTAACCCAATGACTACTGAATTATCTTATTCCCATAGGCTTAACACAGGGACCACCAGGTTCCCGTAAGGAATGGGTTAAAATACATTGAGTATACTGATTGTGGTGCGACAGATGTTGTATACTTGCAAAATGATGAAACAACTGCCCGATTTTGATAATATTACAGTTTCGATTACATAATATTTAAAAAATGAAAATTTTCTTGCAGATTCGAATTGCCGAGAAATAATGAATTCACAAGAAATGGTTTCAATTCAGGAATTAGTTTATATGACATGATGTTTTCTTTCCATGAATATTAAATACATTATTATTAAAAAATGAAAATTTTCTTGCAGATTCGAATTGCCGAGAAATAATGAATTCACAAGAAATGGTTTCAATTCAGGAATTTGTTTATATGAAATGATGTTTTCTTTCCATGAATATTAAATACATTATTACAAATTTGTTACTTTTCTGTTAAACTCAACAGTTTAACAAATACTTGTATCTTGAGTAGTTAATTTTATTTATGTTATACATGTAAAATACCTTAAATATATATTTGTTAAGCTGTTGCAAATGAAAATCAATATCCCTGTGGAGGGAAAAATATGGAAACAAATTATAAAAATAAAAAAATGTTATTATTATTATTAAAATTCTTCTTATCATTATTATCGTTATTCTTCTAATTATTAGTATCATTATCATTATTGCAATATTTATCGTCATCACCATCTTCATCATCTCTTTTTTATCTGGCAAAGATACAGGCCTGACAATAGAGATAAAGAATTACTGAAGGGCAATTGACCATAGAGCAATTTCATTAGAATATAAATCTGTCTTGACGAAATCGAAGGAGGCACGTATTAGTATTCAATGATTCAACCATTCATAAACTTAATTGAAGAAAGACCCAATAACAACGGGCATATGCTTGCAAATATCCTTGTAAAATGCACATTTTATGACCTAAAATGTAAATGCGTAGGCGAAGACTTTTTCATTTATCTCCTCATTTCGGGATTAAATTAGCAAGGTCACGAGTTATATGAAGCCAAAGACATTCGGTTCTAATTAGTGACTTTCTAATGAGGGGTAATTCTTCTCTGAAAAGGGAAACAATGCCACTGACCAGCCTGTAATGAGTATGCGCAACAACGTTTTGCCATGCTTCTGATGGTGCGTGTGTACAGTATTCAAAGCTGATAATCATTTGATTTGTTTTATTCAGAATTTCCACTTTGCATTGTGTATTCCAATGGATATTTGTTGTACGGATAGGTTGTATATGATGAAAGTGTCAACTCAGGTTGAGATTTTGACGACCCGTTTTTTCTCTGTTTTATTGGAGTTAAGGTAAGACTTCATTTCATTGAATATAACTCAATAAAATAGCCTTGGTCTAAAACGTTTTTTTTTTTTTAAAGTCTATGTATGCATTCATATTATCGAATACATGCTAAAAAGATTGTTAAGTATGACGATGCATGTTGCAAAAAAATGAACATCAAATAAATACAATGCTCTCAAACTGCATCTTGATAAACTGCAGCAGCAACAGGTTATGACGTCATGCAAACCATGATGCGTAAATTTCAATTAAACGTTCCATTTTTCATTAATGTTTGGATTCTATTTCAACACGGAGACACTTCATGCAGCAAATGTCTGGGGTTTTTTCCACGTAGATTGCTACATTCTCTTCAATTCAAAGAGCTTGTCAATTTAAGAAGCTTGTACTGTCACAAAAAGAAAAATATGAGCCCTTGGGCAACTGATCAAAATATCCTGCTCGATGTTTCTACAAAAGGTTGATTTTTTTTTTTTTCTTCAGTCAGCATTGACCTTCATTGTATCTCTGGCTATACAGAAATCAATGCCTAGATATGCATCTAATTCAGCACTGTCAGAGCAAATTGAAATGACGAGCACCATTGACGGTTGCATATTTTGTAGAAACGCTTAATAAATCATGAAGAATTTATTTTCTACAGCTTTTGATAGGTCTTTTTTTAAAGTGACTCGGTAACATTGCCTCAGATTCTGAAATAAAATCCTGGATTTAGCTCATGTTGCAATCATGATTATAAAAATTTAGGTCAGTCAGTGACTTTTACAAGCCGACCGCCTGTCTGATTATCAAGATATTTATGATTGTAAATCGAAATTTTTTTTTTCGTTTACCTAACGGTTTTTATTTTATTATTTTTTTTTTTTGGTAAAATTTTTTTTGTTAAATCTGTTTTTTTAATTTTTTTTTTTTTTTATGTTTTTTTTTTTTTTTTTTTATTTATTTTTTTTTTTTTTTTATTTTTTTTCTTTTTTTTTTTTTTTTTAGCACGTAGGGCTATGTTTATTAGATTTAACATTGTTAAACGAAGCCTTTAAACATTTGTTTATGCATGAGACTGTTAGATCTAAAAAGATGAAAACTAGTATTTGACAAACGACGTTAGGCGTTAGCTTTTAGAGAAGGCATAGCCTGGGCTGCTCCCAAGACTATCTA
>BEXV01000789.1:0-11064 GCA_003118195.1 Hemicentrotus pulcherrimus | reverse complement strand
AAAAAAAAAAAAAAAAAAAAAAAAAAATGCTTTGACCAGTCAAATCTGAACAAGCCTTTACTCCCGTAGTTAAAACGTTTTGGTCTCTGATGCGCAAAATGTGTCACTTTCCTTCCCTACCTGAAATCACGAAATTCAAACGACTTTACTTATCAATATCTTTGATAAGACATGTCACTGCCATAAACAGACAAAGATAACCAGATAAAACACTTCTGATCGTTATCATAGAAATCAATTTGTCTAATATTTATAGGTTGAATAAATGAGTGTCAAACAAATAAGGGTATTGACAATATGCTAGAATTCAAAAACGCGAGAAATCCCAGGAACTGCTAGAGTTAATTGTATAGACTGAAGTCAATTTGCATTGAATTCTGTGTGTAAAAAAAAAAACTGTTTTGTAGTATCAACGTTTTCATTATTCCAGCACAGTTTTGCTCTGTTCTTGAAACATGAATAAAACCATTACCTCCAATATCCCTCTTAAAACATAACCTGCGAGACCTCTACATGCGGATATTAATCCTTTTCAGAAGTGATGATTTATACAGAATCTAGGCATTCCTAACACGAATGACCCGATCCCCCATTTTCAAAAAACATTGCGTTTTGACTCTAAAATAGCATAATTTGACTGTCAGTAGCACTGGTTCTCAAAAGATGTAAGAATTTGCTGTCAAAAAGGAACTAAAATATTAATTGTATTTGATAAAAAATATACCAGTTTGTGATAAGACGTGTCTTTCTAGCCTTATTTATGTGATCATCACATTGAAGAACCTCTTTTTTCTTACTGAGATGAGTTCACTGAGTCAGTAATTAAACTCTCGTTCAGTGTAAAAATATAAGAAAAGAAAACCTAAACATGTTTAAAGAAATTATCAAAACTAATCGACGACAAAGGTTACGTACCACATAACAACAAAATCACGAATATATATATATATATATATATATAAAGTGTATTTATTATATAAACAAATGCACTAATTTATGAATGAATACATTACTACTAGGCCCAAACAAAACAAAAACAAAAAAGATGTTGTATTGCTGCTTTGCGACCGACCCAAAAATTTTGAAATCGACGTTAGTCTGTAAAAAAAGTCCTTTTTACCGTTTTTTCAAAACTAAGAAATATAAGCCCAAAGAGAGAGTTAAAAAAAAAGAAGAAGATTTCCGACCCACCGACCCATGTACTGACACACAAAGGGCAATAAAACATTTTTTTTCAGGCCCTTTGAACATGTTCCTATCCACCACGGATTGGAAGATAATGCCTCCAAGAGCCTGGAAAATGCTGCAAGACAACCAGAATGACTACTACTACAGATGCTGATGCTGTTGCTCCTATAGACGTTTAAATATTTAAGCATTTATTGGTGCCGTCCCAAACATTTTTATGCGTTTACAGAGTAAATCTTTGTATTGGTCCGCCCCGAGGCCTGAATGTGCATCTTTTAAATGTTACCGTCAATGTCATGTTTTGTGTAATTAGTTCGTCGTCTGTTTGTGTCAGTATCTCTGTTCGTACACTCTAAAAACTGTTATGTTAAATCACCATTTAAAAGGGCCGAGGAGTGACCACTCTTTCAAAATGTCAGATTGATACTTTTAACATGCTGGATTCAACCTTTATAGTTTTGGATCCAGCATGTTCAAAGTGTTAATCTACCATTTTGAAAGAGTGTTCACTCTTCGGCACTTTTAAATGGTGATTTAACATTTCAGTTTTTAGATTGTACAATTGAATGTGCTATGTGGTCATCACCTAATACGATCGTGTAATTCGCCTGTTCTCCTTCTCATTTCGGAGATTGTATATTAAATGATACACCCGTATACCTTGCACCTTGTACATTCCGCCTATCAGTTGTATGGATGGTTAGCTGTAGTAACAATACACCTCGTCGACCCCTCGGGGAAACATCAGACTTACTAATCTATTCCATGAGCTTTCTTAAATGAATCTCAACAGACTGCATTTGATGGCATTTCCCCCTTACGTCTACTCTCGGTAGCTTTTCATTCGTTAGTCACTAACCATCGTAACCGGCTTGTCTAAACAATGCGATGCTCGCATGTCCTTCACAAAGTCAAGAAATTAGGCACGTGGACTTGAAGCTTTTTTTCTTTTGGCATTTTCCGCTTTGCCCTTTGTTTTCATTTTTGCTCTCTCTCGTTTTCTTTTCCTTTAAACCGACTTGCCTTTCGTAAAGGATGGAGCAGATGGAGTGAGTTTCGAAGTCTTCTATGGACAAACAAACACTCCACTCTGGAGTTGCAGTGACAGCCCCATCCAGGTACAGTGGCAGGCACTACAGGAAGGTACAGTGCAGATGGGGGTGTGTTCAGACGAGATTATATGAAGCATCGAACCATGAACAAGGGTGTAATATAGACCTCGTGGGTGATGAACATTCTTCTAGGAGTTGATATCGAGAATTCACGGTATAGGAGAGAAAATAATCGCTAGTTTCCTTGTGTTTCATGATTTCATATCCCTTCTTCAGAAAGTAGTCAGTAAATGAGATTTTTAAACAGATAATAACCCCCCCAAAATAATAATAATAATAATAATAATAATAATAACAATAACTATTTCTTATATGGTGCTTTTCAGGAGGGCCCTATCAAAGCGTCTTACAGATTACCCCGGTCCAACGGCAAATTCATCGGATGTTTAAGAAATACTTTCTGCAGTTTTCAGGAGCGAGTAAACTTATCAGAATTTTAGAACTTTGAAAATCTTTCTTAAAATACGCAATGAAGCCTTTATTAAAATGCTGCTGTGCAAGTCCACAGGTATACTGCCTTTATTAAAAATACAAAATTGATCGTGAAAATAACTAGACATGCATGCATGTGAAACTTGGCATACATTCATTATGAATGACACGTAATCCACCAACCTTTTAAATATAATTATTTTTCATTTTTAAACCGGGCTATATAAAAGTGAAACATAAAACGATACCGACATTGCGCAGTCGTTAGTTTCTCCACAATATTTGAACAACCGCCAGCAAATTATGTTTTTATCCTTTTATCCTTTCAATTCTTAAGCACATTAGCCTTGATAATGAATCATACATCTTCTATCATCACGTTATGAATTTCCCAACTTTTCTTTCACCAGGAATAATTCGACTTGCCGCGGCAATATAGATTTTGATAATGAAAAGTAATAAAAATCAACGCAGTTCTATTGAATAATCCAATCAAACAAAAATCTATATATTTTGAACAAGTAACGAATTCCTTATTAGCAATAAATAACTGTATGGCTACATAAGCTGCTGCATTCCCGTGAAAGATAAAAAATTAATTACAGTTTTTAATTCCAAACCCAGGGTCGAATTCGCAGCAAGTATGACGGAAGACGTATAAATTAAGTCGATGCTAAACTAATCCCTCATTAAAAAAAGGCATAAATAGAAGGGATCTGAAACACATTTACATCTCTTTCTAATATTTTGTATATTATCTCAATTATTTTTAGCTCCTTAACCCGTTCAAAAGCCTCAAAAACGTTTTATTTTTAGATTTAAAAGTGTACTGATTCCTGCGAAGATCTACGTGAAGATAAGCACTGCCAAGAATCTTTGCGTGTTTTTGTTTATCCGCTTCGAAAAGACTTTACCCTCTCCAATTAATCGCAAACAGAAATGAAAATAAGGTGATTAAATAACGACGTTTCTCTTATTCTGAAGGACCCTGCTCCCTTTATTCAACTTAAAATATATGTAAAACCAAAGACAAGTCTTTTCTTCTCATATATACAATTGTATTGAATGCCTACAAAACGTACTAATGTTACACCTCTTAAACACACTCAGGTTATACATGGAATTCTAAATAAGATCTAGCATGTAGGTATATTCATCGAAAATAGCCGCAAGATACAGAATACCTTCTTTAGTTTCTGAATTTTCACTACGATTAATTGACATTAATTTCCATTTTCGAACATTGTCAGAGGCATCAATTTTCTCCACGGGACATGTTGATAGGAAAGTCTTCAGGTTCATTGAGCCGTAGAATCCAGATCGTATCTAAATGTTTACGGTTTAAATCGTTTCTCATTTTTCTTCTTCTTCACCTCCTTATAATCCTTCTATTCTTCCTCCTCCTCCTTTTTCTTCTTCTTCTTTACCCCTTTTCTTTTCAATTCAATTCAATTCAATTCAATCAAGGTTTTTTAAAAACATTAATGGTAGCCATAGAGTGAATTGTACATGCTTTCACAGTGCAGGTAAAAACACTTCAATTATGAATTAACAACATGAGATCAGGAAAAATGGAATTAAATATAATGTGTACAAGCATATTTTAAAATTTGATAGGTAGTAAAATATATACTGAATATAAAATGACTGATTGATATATATTGCCTCACATTCTCTCTCCAAATCGTACTCCCAATTCCTCCTTTTTTCCCCTCTACCCCTTCTCTTCCCATCCCTCTACCTCTTCTTGAACAACCCCCTTCCTTCCGCTCCTACTTCCTCTTCTCCCCCTCCTCCTCTTTTTCTCCAACTCTTCCTTCTCATTCCATTCTTCTCCACCTCCTCCTCCTCCTCGTCCATATTCTATCTCCGCTCCTTTTCCACTCATCCTCCTTTTACTTCTCCACGTCTTGTTCGTTCATTTTAACAGTCCGTTAGTGACCCTCTATTACTGGTTTCTCTTTTGTTATCTATCTTGTCATTGTTTTGCCTGAGATTTTATCTGAAATAATCCATCTTTAACGTTTTATGTAGATACCTCTTCTCTTTTGTACGTATGAACAATCTCCTAAGGCTAGTATGTATTTTGCATCATGAACCTCGCCATCAATCTCACTCTGCAGGGGCCAAAAAAAAACAGACAGCCACGCCTGCACATTCAGGACATATTGATCTTCCGGCTTCGAACAACGGACAAACAGAAATAAATCGTTCATCTGAACACAACGTCCAATACCATTGCCTACGCCATTTTCAACGAGTGCTTTCCCGCCAAATAAAATTCAAGCTGGTCGTCTGCTGACGGTTCCTACGTAGGGAGGGCACAGCAGATGAAGTGCGAGCCAGAGGCGATTGGGTAAAGAAGTTTTTTAATCACACCTCGACGCTCAATGCTCTTCAGATTGTATCCTTCTTTAATGTACTTCCTCAAACATCCTCTTCATGAACTAAATGTTCAGTGCAGTGCTAATGCCTTCTAGAGCAGATGGTTCTCGTTGAATATGTGGCATTTTAACCACGCTGAGTTATTAATCGCTTATTCCTAACTCAATGGACTCTCAAACGGGTCCTCCTTTTCAAGCTCAATGATGTTTTGGGCTTATGGGGAGACAATTATTTCTTCTTGGATCAACTACAGACCCACAATCAAAACTTTATTTGTAATGTATTGGTGACATTTTTTTCCTTCTGAACAGATGTTCCCTTTGAACATGTTGAAATCTTTCACCGGCATATCTTCCGGAAGAAAGTGAAACAAGAGAGAACCTAGCTATTACTGTATAAAATGACATAAGAGCTATGATCCGCATCGTTTGCCCGTACCACACTGTACCATCATTTGCCCTGGCGTATAGGCCTTCGTCAGCGTCTTGAGATGATCGTGACGCGCCCACACCCCCTATCATTTCAATTCGGTTTTCATTTCATTTTATCTCTCTCCCTCTATCTATTCCTCTCTTCGTCTCTCATACTTCCATTTCTGTCCTTTCTCCTTTTACGTCCTTCGTGCTCTCTCTCTCTCTCTCTCTCTCTCTCTTCTCTCCCATTTTTTAGGCAGCCAAACAAAAGGGGACAACGGCAAATTCGAAATATTTTGCTTTAATCTTATGTTTGTTTTCGCTTCTTCTCTTTCCTTTTTCTTTCTACTTCTTTTTTCAGTCTTTTTCTCCTTTACTCTTCCGTCGTTGTCTCCTTAAATGTTTTTGTTTTAATCGCCAAAGGGGTTTGGCTTTAATAAAGAGCTCCTGATATGCTTAGATTTACAGTTTATTGTAGAGATGTGCTGAGTAGAAGTGGCAACAGCATCAGTAGCAGCAGCAGTAGTAGTAGAAGTAGTAGTAATAGAAGAAGTAGAAGTAGAAATAGTAGTAGTAGTAGC
The DNA here is from genome assembly GCA_003118195.1 of Hemicentrotus pulcherrimus. Lineage (NCBI taxonomy): Eukaryota > Metazoa > Echinodermata > Echinoidea > Camarodonta > Strongylocentrotidae > Hemicentrotus > Hemicentrotus pulcherrimus. The sequence goes on along the minus strand of BEXV01000789.1, from coordinate 4,953 downwards.
AGTAGTAGAAGTAGTAGTAGTAGTAGTAGTAGTAGTAGTAGTAGTAGTAGCAATAGTAATAGTAGGAGTAGTAGTAGTAGTAGCACCAGCATCAGTAGCAGTAATAGAAGTGTAATGTATCGTTCATCAGGAGATCACAACACAAAAAATGCCCGTTATCATGCAGCATTTTCCAAGTTTTTTTGAGACATATCTTCTGGGACCCGTTTTCACAAAGCCTTTTCTCAATGACAAACAACAAAAAACAGTGATAAATCTGCTGATAACCAAACTAGCTTATGTAACAAATTGTCATCTGTCACTGATGACAAGTTTTGTGAAATAGGCCAAAATCTACGGTAGATGTGAACGTGTTCCATAGTAGTAAATAATGTATTCATTTTATAAATCAGACTGTGAACTTGTGTGTAATCGATGCACTTTCGATATTATAAATCCCTTTTTAATTCGGGTAAAGTATTTGATTTTCATGGGAAGAGAACGAAGTTTATCTATAACCATGCATAAACCGCAGTTTCAAAGAAGATGAATTGGCGGAAAAGAATGTGGCATCGATGAGATATAAATTTACCTTACATCTGAGAAAATGGGAAAACTGGGAATTTTAAGGGAAATCGAGGTAGAGGTGGAACGAAGTTAACAAAGTTAAGTCGTTTCGAGCATTGTAAAGAAACCTGTACCAAAATCTTGCAGAATACATTTACACAAGTAGAAGGGTGCGGGTGGGGGAGGGGGATGGGAAATTGGGTAGGGAGGAGGGATAAGTCCAAGGAGTTAGAGAGAAGAAAAGAAAGGGAGAAGATTCTTGGATAGATCGTGTTTTAATAAAAAGAAAAACTCAAAATGTCAATTCTGTATAAATGTAGTAGGCCTATGCCGAGATATATGAAACTTGATTAGGTTTTCTTTTCTTCTCTTTTGACACTGAATCAGAGTTGATTAAAGACAGTTCGAAATAATTCGTTTCTCTTCTTCATACGAAATCGTTTTGACCAATACCTGTTCAATGAACCGAGCATAGTATCTTGAATGGAATAATTGAATACCATAATATCGTACCCGCCTACACATTGAAGGATAAATGACACCATTGCAGATCCTCAAAAGTAGCTTTCATTCATTGTACCTTTTCATTATTAAAGGGCATTATTTTGTAAACGATACCAAGCAATATTTTCATACCATTGACCTCCTTCATTATTGTAAGATATCCATGTTAATGGGTGACCCAAGTAAGATACGTGTCTCCAATTAAAACACAAAAAGACAAATGATATCTATTGACAGATCCAATACGAGATCATGTATTTTGTTCGAATCTAATAAGCGTACTCTCTTCGAGTAAATAGATTCGCACCAACGACGAAGATTAATTTATTGACATAGGGCATATTTCAATTCAATTAATGAGCAATATGTTATCTTCCTAATGTGTGTGGCGTGACGTTCGGATATTTCATTCTTTGTTTGAAATGTGATAATTATCGTAACAATGGTATAGATGTAATCCATCGTTGCCTTGTTAATTCATTTATAATTCGAGACACAATTCTTCCCCCCAAAAAGGAATTAACTCTAATAGTCTGTATGTATATATTTGTGGTAAATACACACAAAATAGGGTAGAACATGGGCTTATTGTATGATCGAGTGCAACAGCGGCGTTACGTAGATCCATCCAATTCAGAAAACAGAATTTTAATTACAGAAATAGACAGACGTAAGAGAAAAGACGGGAAAGGGAGTTTGACGGAAAGAGAATAAGAAAGAGAGAGAAAGAGAAAGAGAGAGAGAGAAAAAAAAGGGGTGGGTGAGGGGTGAGAGGCGTGAAGACGGAGATATCGTGGAAGAGGGGAGAGGGGGAGCAGAGAGGGGAAGAGAGAGAGTGTGTGAGAGAAAGACGAGAGAGAGAGAGAGGGAGAGAGAGATAGCGAAGAGGAGAGGAGAGGAGAGAATAGAGGAGAGATGTGAGTTAAAGAGATAAAACGACAACGTGAGAGTTGGAGAAGCAAGTGGAACAAAACAAAAAAGGGAGAAGAAGAAATAAAAAAAAGAGAAACCATACTGATAACAATAATTGTTTTGAAAAAAATAAAGAAGAGGAATTGCGTTCTGAGGGGGAAAGAGAAACTAATATTCCCTTTACATCAATCCCTCGTTTTCGGATCACGCATGGAGCGTTCGGGTTGACATTTTCTTAACAAAGGGGCACATGAATTTGTCACGGTATGGTGGAGAGTGATACCTCAACCTTTGAGGAATCTCTTAGCAACCACGATCAACTTAATCAACTTGGCAAACACCCCCCTATCGGTGGTTTCCTTTACCACGTTTACAAATGGCCGACCTTTGTGGGCAATCCTGCTTGCATTGTGTTTGTTCCAATCGAGACAATTTTGGTAATCATGCATTGGGGTCGGAGATCGCGTTGAAATTGGCAGCGAACAGGGAGATGTGTTGACGATGTATTATTAGGATTCATTCGGACATGTTTTTTTTCCCCGCGGGGAAAGGGGCGGTCTGAACAAACAAAAGACAAGAAACGGATTCTTGCAGCAGCAGCTAAGGAAAAATAACCCAAATTGACCAACCGTAAGAACAATTTTCTGGGTATATAACATTGGAGCAACCAGGGGATGAATTACAAATTTGAGAAACGTGTCAAAAGATATTTGTAGAATAGGCAAACAGACGTAGGACTATATCATACTGCATGTACATAGTATAACAGCAAAAATATAAAAGACTCGCAGTACATCCCTATTATATCTGAAAAGTTATCGACCGTAACTTGTCAGTGAACTAACCCCAAAACGGGGGGAGAGTCTTTTTTGGCCCATTCAGGAGGTTATAAAAATGCATGTTTGTGACGTCATGTCCGATGTAATAAATATGGTTGTTACGTCTACCGAGCGCACGTACATGGAGGTGGCACTTGTAGGTTAAATCAAAAAGAAATCTCACCATAAGGCCCAACAAATAAAGATGTTGTATTAGGTGTTCAAAACATGGGTCGGTCGGTCGGTCGGAAATCTTTTTTTCCCCCTTTCCCCCCCCTCCCTCTTTAGAGTGATATTTCTCTTTTTTAAATTTTTGAAGCCGACCATAGATTTCAAGATTTTGGGTTCGGTCGCAAAGGGCAATACAACTTCTTGTTTAGTTAAGCCTAATCAGAGCACTCGATTGATATTGGGTTTATGAATATTCAAATATTACTGGGTCAAGCCGGGTGCAAGCCGGGCCTGACTCGTTTGTGTAGCTATTGGAAGTTCGAAAAACAAAAAAGAATATTTAAAAATAATATTTATCTCAATCCAAGGTGGCTGACAAGAAATCATGTTGACGACCAGACTTTCTCGGATTAATCATTAATTTAGGATTTAAGACAAAATAGATACTTCCTTGTTATTTTTAATTTTTTGATAAGATTCAGTGTAATATTGCAGCCAAAGTGGGTATATGAAAAGGTAAAGAGTGAGAAGAAGAAAAACTCTTTGCATATCTCATTCATCTCGGGTCCGGTCGAACCGAACCATTTCTCCCACACACTACCCCGTACAACGTACTTTAGTCTATGTATAGAGGCGGTCAGATGAGCCTGATGTAATCTCGGCGGAACAACCGTCGATGTCTGAAGCTTTCGGGTGTGCCCACAGTGTGAGGAAATGAAATAAGACATTATAGTTTAAAAGCGCTTTGACATTAAGTACCTTTAACGCAAGGGCAAATCAATCTCTCTAAGATACGACTTAGTTTTTTAAATATTAATTCTGCTACTTGTGATTGATGGTTTCTGGAATAATTACGTGTTTTATGAGGTAAAATATCTCCTCCCTGCTGGTTTATCTGCTTGCCTCTACATGTGCCCGAGGTCGAGGAGATGGAAGTGTATTAAGACATAGACAGCGTTCGTTTATTAAAAACGTTATAAGCAAGGGCAATTAAAGATGTCAGTTTGTTTTCGTTTTGATGGTGTCTTTGAATAATTATAACGTGTTTTACGGTGGCCACTACCCTGGCCTGCAGGTGTGCCCGCCTACCTCTCTGCGGTTATAATGGTAAGAAAGTGTAAATCGACATAATTATAACTAACCTTTACTACTTAGAAGCCATCATTAACAAAGAAGTCGACTTGCTATTTTTGTATCGTACGCAGCTGGGCCCTTTTGGCCTCTCGGGTATTTCATATACAACACTAACACTTATTACAATTCAATCTCATCGGGTCAATAGTAGGCGGGTTCACCCTCAGTGAATACAAATATCATTAATGGGCCCTGACGTCACAAACATGCATGTATTCATGGCCTCCTTTCAGATGCAAAAAAAAAAGAGGTCAACCAAACGGGGAACACATTTATTTATTTTTTGAATTTTCATCATTATTCAACTTAATTTATTTCATTATTATTAATATTATTATTTATTTATTTATTTATTTATTATTTATTGTTATTATTATTAGTTATTTATTTTTTTTGTTTTTGTTTTTGTTTGTTGTTGGGGGGGGGGACAAGCCGCCCCTATTATAACTAATTTTTCACGCTAATCCTCATCCTAAACTAGGATCAGGTTTACATTCTCACACTGTACCTATAATATCTGACGAAATAAAACCAGAAAAAAAAAAACGTCTGCGAAGCAAATACGAGTTAATATGTAAGACTGGTCTGCTAAAGAAATATCATGACTGCTCATACTTAAATCCTTAAAGTAGATATTCATTGATTTTAAAAACTAATTTTATTTTCATTATTGCCAAGTTGAAACTTTGATTCGACAAGGTAATCAAAATTCAATGCTTGGAAACGTTCAAAGTAATGTTTATTATAAATTACAAAACGCTGAAATACAGCCCCGGCATAGCACCTGAAAAGCTCTCCGATCGCTGCTGAGCTGAGATGCGTGAGATCACAGTATGGACATGAATTGCACAAACGGACACTTTTTTTT
>BEXV01000788.1:134361-151400 GCA_003118195.1 Hemicentrotus pulcherrimus | reverse complement strand
ACCTTTGGCTCAGTATCAGTTTCGTATTCTTCGGTATCTCCAGCTGATGAGAGCACCATGTTGGTCGGTAGAACTAATACAGCATGGAATACGAAACCATTTAAGAAATACACTGTATAAAATATTGATGTCACGAGAGCTAAATCCATTTCTTGAAGTAGGATGGCTTCAATTTATTAGTAAGCAACATAATAAGTACGAGTTCACAATAATTCAAAAACAACTCTTGACATTTAGTTTCAATTCCCTCTTAATCAAACGGTCTTGCAAGTATGATTAATAGTAATCTATTTATCGGTACATTTCATTCACTTGGATATCATTTTGCTTTCCAAATAATACAATAACTTCCTGATAACTCCTTCAGAATTGAATCCGATGCCCGAGATATACGTCGGTCCCATTATCATTTTCCATTCGCAATTTGAGGCAAGGGTTAAAATACCGTCCGAAATGAACTGACATCGGCAACATATTATTTAAAAGCTTATCGTCAGTCCATGAAATGAGCGGGCATATTGCACCAAAATAATCTTGATTACCTTGAACATTCAAGTAAATTGAAATTTGAAGATGATTTTGTAGTTCAGGATGTGATGCCACACAGAGGAGATTCTTTCCTTGGTCATTCCTAGAGGGCGTGATTGTAACAACCTTCAGAGAGACATAAGTGGCGCCTTCAACGACATCAGACTGATTGTGAAGAACAACGATTACATCATCTGGTATACGCCATTCCAGTACTGCAGGAGGTCTTGCACCTTGCGCCGCACATGTTATGTTATGTAACACCCCATATGTCACATTGATCTGTGCATCGTCGAGGTATCCATCATCTTGAAAATTGTCATCAGTGATTGAAAGACGATTTGGCGGAGCTGTTGAAGATAGAATATTCATGACAATGAAATCACACCTGAAGCATTTTGTCCACTAACGATTTTTACTTTGATTACTTACTTTCAAAGATTATTTATATACTAAATTCGCATGAATTATGAATTAATTATTGTCTTAAGCCATATCGATAACATGAAAATAATAGCAAAATGTTCTATCGATTTAATTGGATATCGGGTGTTAAAGGTTCTTGGTCTGTTGCCAAATGTTTAAGGCAATTTCATTTGTACATAATCATGATCCACTTTATAAATAAGCTTAAATAACTTGCCATTTGAAGTCAGGAAATCACCACCGTGAAAACGGGTATTTTTAATTAGCTGTAAATCTATGCATATCAGGAGCTCTTATATATATTCTACTGCGCTATAGCGCAGTACAATATATACTGAATGTTGGATAGTTTCTGCGCTCTATAAATGTATTATTATTATCATTATCATCATCATTATTTTTTATTTATGTTTTTATAATTAGTTTTAAGAATTATGTTTTCCCTCAATTACACATAATTATTGACAAGAAAATTATATTTTAATCAGCAGTAATACCTGGAAGCAATGTTGTCACCTGCACACGGCTTGATCCTGAGGTCTCTGCTGGAAACTCACTGCTCACTGTGCATTGGTAACTGTTGCTATCATCCTTGGTCAGATTTTGTATTGTGAGATTTCCACTGGAAAGGTCTGCCAACAAACTGAACTTCGAAGGAACTGTTTCCACGCAGTCAGGATAAAGCCAACAAGCTTGACTGAATAATACGATGCTATCACCATTTTCCCAAGTTACCCGCCTACTATGAAGTTGTGGCATGAAGGTACAGCCCAGCGTGAAATCCTCGCCAATGACTGGAAGAGAGTTGTATGTTTCAATAGATACTTCAAGTGCATGGTTTCCTGCATGGGTGAAATGAAACAAATTAAAAGTTCTGGATAAGGAGTAAGTTGCTAATATCATGCGTCAGATACGGTGACGTAGAGTCCACTTATCGAGGGTGCAACGAAATGTGGTACTCATGCAAGGATGAAATAAAAGCCAACTGGCTATTTAAAATCATGTGCAGGAATGTGAAATGAAAAAAAAACATCATGTAGTCCACTACAACTCAAATATATTTTCTGTTATTAAATGGGAGCTTAAGTTGTCATGCTTAGCTGCGATTACATATTCAGATTTAGACTTAATTTCTATCAAAGATGTAAAACCATGAAGATTTAGTTTCTCTTTCTTAAATTTGCAGCAGTGTATGTAGAATCTGGTTCACAGTAGGAAGAAATGTATCCATATCGAATCTTGATAGTCCTTCGGACAATCCTCTTTCAAAATCTGAGAAAATAACTTCTTTTTTTAAGTTTGAAGATAATTTTCTAGGACAGACCAAACTGGCTTTACAACTTAATTTGCAATATATACATCTGGTAATCTGGTAATCTTTCACACAGACTGCATAATTCAGTGTCACATCTTTTATCTTATATAAAAAGTCATTTGTGGCAATAGCTCTGTGGAATGGTTTAAAGTAAAAGGAACGCAACTGCATTTCAATGGTGCAATTAACATTTACTTTATGAACCAAAAAAACACTACTCACTATCCTTTTCTACATTAAAAAATCTCATTCCATTTTATCCGATCTCTTTTGTGAAAAGACAGATTCCTTATTAACAAAATGAATATGACAATCTAGAAGAATGTTTGGTAACCAATAGTACCTATTTTAAGAATCCGAATGGATCTCCATCATCTTTCGATCATAATCTATATAGGAATTGCCTTAGCAAGCAAATTTTACACAGTTACTGATGAGGGGGAGGTGGTCCTTTCCCCTTACTTCCTTTACTCTTTTTTCTCTTCTCTCACAGTAAAAAAATAATATTGAATTCATAACAGATTTATCATTAGTCAGGAGCTCAACATGCCAAACAAAAAGTTACCAGAGGACGGTTCAGATCACTTTAGATAAGTAACCAAATATGGTACATTCGAGGAAATGTGTGTTTTGTATTGATAACATTGTACTTCATCCATATGTTTTAAAAATAAACATCTCATTTGAGGCCAAAAATTTATACATTTTTGTTGCACTGTTACATCTCTCACAGTCTCCACCTGGAGAACAACCTATATAAAGTTAACATGAAATAAGACTTACCAGATTTGGAGATGACAATGGCGAGAAAAAGAAGAATTTCTGCATAAATCGCCATCATCCTTCCGTAATCGAATCTTGCCTTTCGAAGAAGTTCTTTTGACTCATACGATCGATGGTTATGAACGCCAGCAGACAGTACGACAAGTGTAGTTGGTTATGAACAAATAGAATGTACTTTGGAGGAATCGTTATAGCAGTGAAACAAAAATCATGATGTCCGATTTAGTTTCGCAAACTTCACCAAACCATTAACATGTATTTACAGGGGCGGCCGAGTGGCTTTCAATGTGTGTGTATGGGGGGGGGGGGGGGACTTCCTGGGAGAAAGGGCACCTACAAAGGGAAATGTTAAAGCGAAAATATACACATTTTTTGACATTGGTATATACCCCTATATTTTGATTACATTATCAAGGATGATTTCAATATTTGTCTCTCTTTATACACCATACGAGTTATTGCTTAATCATCATCCTTTGCAGTTGGGTGTGATAGACTAATTTTTATTTGCGAGCGAGCAAAACGAACGAAGACAAATGTTAAGATTTGTGAGGTCGCAGTGCGAAAATTACATTTTATAAAGAGGAAAAAACCCAATCCTGATGGGGTTATAACCACATTCTTATAACGGAAGACTGTTGATAAGTATCATAATTATATCACCTAAATGCGAGCGAGTTTAGCGAGCGAGGGGGGTTGCTCTTAGTCGTTTAGAATTAGGGGCGTGTGTAATGATGAGAGGAAAGCGGGGATACGTATCGAAAGGAACCAGACACCTATTAGAAAAGAAAGGGACCACATGTCGTAGTACACAGGGTAATTATCAGAGGAGAAAATGTGGCACTTACAAAAAGATGCACTTGCCAGGGATGGAAAAGGGCATTTGTCGACGGAAAAGGGTCACCCGTTTGATTTTGATAGGGGCATTTATAAGAGGTGAAAAGTGGCATTTGTGAAAAGGGTATACAGGTCCCTGATTAGACAGGAAAAGGTACACGTATCATTGTTAAAAAGGAAGTTATCAGAGGTGAAAAGGGGCACTTATCGCACCTGGAAAGGGACACTGACCATATATGAAGGGAAAAAATGCACTTATGAGAATGAAAAAGGGGCACTTTTAATAAAGAAAAATATGCACTACCTAAAAGAAAAGGAAACCGATCACATTTAAATAGGGGCAATTATTGGGGGTAAAGGGGGCACGTATCTGAAGTGAAAAAAGTAACTTCTCTTACCCAAAAAGGGGCATTTACCAGAAATGAAAGGGGGCATTTATGAAAAAGGGAAGGGGCTCTTTTTTAATAGGTGCATTTATGAGAAAGAAAGGGGCACATGTTCAATTATAACTGTGCGCTTATTAGAGTTAAAGGGAGTAATTGTTGAAAATGAAAATGGAAAAGGTATTTATTAAAAGGAGTAGGGTCACTCCTTACAACAGAAAAGGGGCACTTGTCAAAGTAAAAGGGGCACCTCTCAAATTTGAATAGAGCAAATATCAGAAGGGAAGGGGGCACTTATCAAAAGTGAAAAAGGGCCATTCTCGTCCCTGTAAAGGAACTCTTACTAGAGAATAAAAGGTCACTGACGAGTATGGAAAAGTTGAAACTTGTCGAGGAAAAGGGGCACGTGTCCAAATAAAAGGGACACTTTTTAATGTAAAAGGGGCACTTTAGGGGTACTTGAACAATTTTGAAAGGAACTATGCCCCTCTCGTTGTCTCTCTCTCTCTCTCTATGACTCTCCTTTCTCTTGCTCAGTCTCCAGTACTTCCTCTCTCTCTAGTTCTATAGTCGTTTCTCTCTTTCCCCTATATATCCACCCTCTCTTTCTTCTTTCGCTATCTCACTCTCCTGCACTCTTTCTCTCTTTCTAGTCCCTCTCGTTGTCTCTGTCTCTCTTTTGTCCCTCATTACCCACTGTGCTCAGTTTCCTGCACTTCCTCTCTCTCTCTCTACCTCTCTCTCGTTCCTCTAGTTGTTTCGCTCGTTATCCCAATTATATCCACCATCTCTCACTATCTCATTCTTATGCACGCAATCTTCCTCTCCCTTTCTCTTTCACTTTGTGGCTCTCTAAGGTCTCTCTCCATCTACCTATTGACACTTATCTCTTTCTCAACCTCTTTGTCTAATAATATATATCTGTAAAGCGCTTTGAGAGGGCCTTCGGTCTTGAAAAGCGATATATAAGAACTAGCTATTATTATTATTATTATTATTATTATTGGGATTTTCCCCAGTTGTGACTATGGTCATTAAGTTCACATTGACAATGTTTTATTTAATATGGCATCGAAAAAAATCTTATAATGAACTCTATTGCTAAAAGTACGAAAAATTGAAAAAGTGAAGTTTACTATAAAAATGTTCATGTACAATAGCTTGGTGTACGCTGAATAAACTGATGGCATCATTAACATCGGATTTTACTCTTCTTGAGCAATTAAACATTCATACTTTCTAATATTTCTAAAGATCACTTAAACTTCAACAAAATGAACTTGGGAAATGTTAAATGCATTTTGTTTCTGAATCAGATTTATTGCAAAGGGAAGAGAAAAGATCATTGCTTGTAGCTGACAAATATACATATGTAACAATAACGCAACTCATTTCTCTAGCATAAAACAAATCTGAAAATACATGACATAATTAATCATGAATAATTTTGTTACTGTACTGAGATGTCTGTTTACGACCCACCAGCAAAGCAAGGTCTGGTTAAATGTGTAGTTACTGTTAATACCAGGAATCCTTTATACAATATACATGTACATGATATTCACATTTTTTACATCATTTAAATTGATTTTGTGTTGGTCCTAATGATTGAATCTGAAGATTTATTGGTGTATATTTTCATATGCACTGGATATTGCATTGAATGGTAAACAAATTCCATTGAATGGTGAACCAAGTCAATTGAATGGTGAACAAATTCCATAGAATGGTGGTAAAGAAGAAAAGTTTGCTATTGTACCCCTTGCTATCAGTCATTTTAAAATGATTCAGCCTCATTGTTAAAAATAAACCTGCTTATTTCAAAACCGGGTCCCTGATACCCTTCTTGCAATTGGTGTAAACAATAATGAAGAGTAAACGTATGACTATAACTTTGGGGAATTCTTTGATAAGAAATTGGGGAATTTAAGACGCCAGGCTATAGGTTTAGTCTTGCCTAAACTAATGATCACGCAAGGCCAGGGTCAGGTCACAAATACATACACACAGTCTCTGAGAGAAAGGAGTTATCAAACAATGGTTTGTGTAATTATGACTGATGTTTATTCACAAGAAACATGAAGATGATTTCCAATATATATTCACTTGCCACAACCTAATTACAGTTACATTCACCTCACATTTATACTGTTTCTTGCCCTTTGGCTTTGGAAGCTCCTAGCTCCCGAGCAACATCTTCCCAGTTCCTTCTAAAGCCAGTCTGACATTAAAACTACCTCAGTTCCAAACTATTACACGATTCCAAAAACCCTGCCGAAATTGGGGCTAGTCTCCAAATTCAGACCTCCCTTTCCAAATGTGTGAACATCCAATTTTTGTAACAGTATAAGCGTCTCGCCAGGCAATGATAATAATCTGACTTTGAATGATGACAGTTTCATGAATTAAATCAACTGTCGACTTTAAAAGTGAAATGAAGATGATGTATGTGTTAATTGATCAAACATTATGATGGTCGCCAATGAAAAACCTAAACAACTGAATAATAATTCTTATTTCGATATTTATACTTGTTGTCTTTATTGATGGTTAGGGTTCTTTTGTTTTGTTTATTGTTTTTCAATCCATGTTTACTGATTACATTTGTTGACGTTTTGTTCAATTCTATCTTAACCAAAATAAAATTATTCATGTAAAAGAGCCTAGTTCTTTGCCTATTCGCATACGTTTGATAAAAGTAGTCTATATATATTTATTTATTTAGTGACATAAACTTGATAATACGTGTATTTTTTTAATTTTTTGAGATTTCAATATTTAAATATGATACTTCGTAAATATTCCACGTAACTATCCTCAAATCAAAAACTTGATTTACCACAAAAAAAAATATTTGTTTAACTGTTTTCGCCAATGTTTGATCTGTTCTCTTTTAAAATTTGACCGATGGAAATAAAAAGTCCTTAAAGCCATGTTTGAGCCATAGAAAGATCCTTTCTAGTCACTATGTGAGCGCATTCCTTTCGGGGAAGTCCCTCGCTGGCTATGAAAGCTAGGCCAAAGACTTTCCACAAAAAAAAAAATCCGGAACTTGATTCATATTATGAAAGAATGAGATTAATGATGTTCAGGTGGCAAATCTTTAGCATTTTGAAATGGATGTAAATGTATCCGCCACCTTCTCTTCTTTTCTCTCTTTCTCGCTCTCCGTTATAGTTATCTTCCATCTCTCTCTCTCCTCCTTTGTATCTGTTTTTTTTTTCTATTTCTCTCTTTCTATTTCTCTCACTCTCACACACAAGTTTTTCCTTTCTCTCTCTCTCTCTTTCTCTCTCTCTCTCTCTCTCTCTCTTTATCTCTCATATTTTAATTTTCTTGTTCTCTTTTATTTACTCTCCCTTCTCCTTTTAGTCGGTACCCTTCACATCCATTGCAAATGACATTGACTATTTATGTCATATTGAACTTTTGTTGTTATTTAACTTACTTTTTATAATAAAAACATAATTCAGTCCGCATGACCATCACCTAATTCGAAAGTCATCTTAAAATAAACATTATGAAGGAACAAATCTGTTACAAAAGTAATGTAATATGACACTACAAAACACTTGTTTGAATCGTGGTACTTTATTCAGTGCATTACTTTGATTCTACATATTGCGATGTATGTATTATTATTCCATCTACGTTTAGCGGTTTAATATACTCCAACGAACACGACTTCAACCCACATACGGAAGCATTTGTCTCAGTCAGAATGTTCAAGGTATGACGAAGGTATGTGAACTGGAAAAATACTTCAGATGCTCATAAAAGCTATTACCTTATGAAGATCATAAATAACAATTTTGTTTCATATGTTAATAACGAGATCGTAGCAAAAGTGCGTGAGCCACATATTTTTCATGGTCAACTTAATTGCACGAACGTGTAAGGGTTTGAGCATTGTTTCGATAAAAGAGGGTGTTTCTTGCACTGGAACGGATTCAAACATTATCATTGCACTCATATGCCTACATAATTAGAGTAGGGAAAAGGTAACAATAGTATTTTGGTTATTTTCTGTTATTTGCACTGACTACTATAACAAAAGGCAAAGCGGGACAATCCTCGAATGTCATATGTCTTTGATATGATTTACATATGCTACATTTAAGAGTATCAGCAAGAAAGATAAAGGGGGAGACATAGGTATATACAATATTTATAATCTCAAATGTAAAACAAGATAAAGTAAAAAATGTAACATAAAAGATGTAATAGTGCATTACATGTTACTTTCCGGTTTACTTTTCCAAAATTTTGAGAAAATACGATTAAACTAATAACCTCTTATCATGTAAATATTAGTACTTTGCAATCCGTGTATTCGCATAACATTTTTACAATATAGCGTATAGTAACGGATACTGATTTCTATGAAAACAAACTTTATAATACACTATCAGTTTACTAAAGTTCGTTTTTCATATTCAACTATTAAATATCACATGTGAGGCGGTGTCACACAGAAAAATCCCGACCCTTCTTGAATAAACCAGATTTTAGAAACTGGTGACGGACAGGCTACGAACAATTGGGATACCCAAAATTCGGATTTTGGGCCTCTGTGTGACACTGTTTATTATGATTTAAATCATAGTAACAAAAGCGTTTCATAGAAATCCTAATGAAATATGATATTAGGTATTACTCAATATTTACAGAGTGTTCTTAAAATTCAGTTAATATCTATTTTTGTTTTTTTTTATAAACCAGCAAATATATATATATAAATATTTACACGTCCACGAGATAAATATACAGACAGATACTTATAAACATTGAAATGGATATACGGGTTAAATATCTTAATGTAAAACTGTGACAAAAAAGTGACAAAGAATCGCTTGTGCAAAATTTGTAAAAACTTATGGCCATATATAAGTTGTCTGACTTTTCACATTATGTCTATGTGCATTTACATGTCTAGCAGTATGTTTCTTTAAAACAAGTCTGAATTTTTGTTAAATGTGATGATGGAACCGAATCAAAAGAGGGTTAATACTAGTCCAGAATCTGGCCTATTAAATTTTGATCTCCACCAGTACCAAAGCTACCTGTCCCTCCTTACTTGCTCCCAGCCGATGGTGGCGTGATCATTAAATCCGGACGCCCGGCTCAGGCTGGGCAAGTGAGCATAATTATGAGTTTGTTGATAACGCCATCTTCGACGGCTTGAATCAAGTGTGTAGGGAAATTAAATAGGACCGTGCAGATTCTGGACTAGGTTAATACCTGCATACTTTGTACATGTTTGTTGTAAAATTTGCATCTGAGGATCTAACACTTCAATGAGCTCTGCTTCAATTTAGTTCTTTTTTTTCCTCGTGCTTTTTCCATTATATTCATCGTTTCATTGCATATTTGTTGTGTTATAATTATTTTTGTATTATGTTTTGCATGAGAAATTAAACCATTATTTGATTAGTGCAAACCCCCCTTTTTATGATTTTTGTTATAACTATACGAGTGAATTATGAGTATACGTTTTAAAATATCAATCTAAATACAGCATGTGCGGCATTTATTTTACATGACTATTTTATTACGGATTGTATTATTCGCGTTCACTCATTTACTCATTATACATGGAGGTGTGATAGAATTCGATGAATCAAATAGCATGTATAGGTCTACTCGTACTCTTTCTTTATCTATTTATAAGTTTGTTTTTGATACTCTTGGTATCTTCACATGTGAAATGATCAAAAGATAATTATGTTAATTTAGTTTACACAACGGAAATAAATTTTATTTACAAACCTTCAACAATGTAGATTCTTAAAATCTTGTGACGATGGAAGTTTCTTCTTTTCTTCTTTTTTTTTTCCCTAAGGAAGAGCTCGATATTGATAATAAGGTGGGATCTTTGTAATATCTGCATTGCCCATGTGTTATCATACACAACTTTAGATTTACCTAGTTTGTCACTCTTTTTTATCGTTGAAGAAAGATGTTACAGAGACGACATAGGTGGTATGGGTTTCATTTCCATGAATGTAGTGGTTGTTTATCATCATATATGGAGGTGTTGTTTTATCATCATCTTCTTGTGCTGTAGGAAGGGTATTAATATATTCATGATCACCAGATTCGTTTACAGACGACTTTTCGTCTGTATTCACATACACGGCCCCAAATCAATTTCGAGCAAAACTAGGACTAACATGATCTTGATCGTTTTACAGCGCTTTTCCATCTGCCATGACTGTATTCACATAAACAGCATCCGATTCCTTTCGAGTACAGCTAGGACTACCGTAGCCATCATTGTCGGTGCGAGGAATGCGAGGAATAGGATTAAGGTCCATGTAGGAGCTTGTAGTTGTGTCATTGTCGGCGGGAGGAATAGGCTTCAGATCCATGTAGGAACTTGTAGTTGTGTCATTGTCGGTGCGAGGAATAGGCTTCAGGTCCATGTAGTAGCTTGTAGTTGTGTCATTGTCGGTGCGAGGAATAGGCTTCAAGTCCATGTAGGAGCTTGCAGATGATTTGGAGGCATGAGATGGAGGAACCTGTGCTATTTCCTCATAGTCTCCTTGGTCCTCCTAGAAAACAATGTCAAGCTAAAAACTTTTAAAGTGAATTTCAAACTATCATATAAAAAAATATACTAAGGGTTTGTATCTCATCACTTTGAATAATGTATTAGCGTTTGACTTATATGCGAGTTTATATAAACAAGCTTGTAAATTAAATAGGCAGACTGTCTTTACTATACCTAAAATCCGGTAGCGTATATCTACGGATTATCGCGCCCAGGACGAAAAACAACATTATGCCCCAACCTTTATAGAAAAGTCAGCTTAGCGGAAAAAGAGAGATTTCCTCGCTCTTTCACAACGTGGAAATCTTATCTAATGGACAGCACCTGAGATTGTTAAAGTGTGAATAATTGAACAAGGAAGTGTGAAAGCAAAGTGACCAAACGGTATTTTTTTTTTTTTAACGTGCATTTGAGCATAAGATTTTTTCAAAGCAGCCTATTAATTGATCGTCAATTTCTTTCAAATTTGAATCAGAAAAAAAAAAAAATCACTATTTAACTTCTTTCACCTTCGAGGCGCAAACTTGACCAATTCATTTATTCGGATTAGCTATGATTTTAAATGTATGATCTTTGTTTCGATGTTGAATTTTGGGAGATATATTGTTTCTTCATGCCACAAATAAGCTTGCCGAAGAAAGCAATGATAAGTAAATGAATGCTATTTGGATTTATAAAAGATATTTCTATTTTTGAAATATCTTATTGTCAATTAATGCAAAATGATAGACTTACCACTTGGTCTTCTGGTTGAGTGTTGTTTTCATTGTCTTCTTGGAGTGCACGGAATGATATTAAATGTAAATAACAAAATAATGTAAAAAAAAGGAGAGATTATGGCAAAGGTTCTACTGTGTTAAAGTCACATAGAAGTTAGCTCTCATGGGGAATTCGACACCGTTCGGGTGTTTACCCAATAACAGGTGTTGTCAATCACCAGGGTTAGCCTTGAGTTTTATGACCATTAGACCTTATGTAATGCTTTACTTTTCCTTCGGCTGAAGAATCACCGATCATGCTCCGAGTCTAGGGGGGTAATTCTTGATGGGCCAACGGGTTTTGCTGTGTGCAGATTTGTACTTTCATTAATGGTATTTCCACCAAGTCTGTGGTCAGCGAATTATGGCCATCTGCACATGGGAACTGACTACCCGCTCCCTTTAAAGCATACTTGAATTATTCATATTTGTATAATAAAAATATTTCTTCTTCTAATGACAGATTTATCAATTGAACTTTTTACATTAAAAACTTGCTAATATATAAATTTACGTAAAATATGTGGACAAATAAAAATAACGATTGAAGCCTACAAGGAATGGGTTATTATTGTTTGTCTTTTCATGTAATTATAAATAACATTAAGAATATCTAACATCATATTCCTCTGACTGGCAGTAAAGCTCTCGGTCATCTGAAATTCCTGCCTTTGTATTAAAACTATTATTTGTTTGCTAACGTGACTACAACCAAAATGTACAAGAGGTAAGGAGAGGGAAAGTGTGCTAATATATTTGGTTAACATAAATGATAAGAGAAGGTGAAATTAAAAGTGCTCATTTTATGAGTAGCGTGAAGAGAAAAAAATAGTTGAAAACAAATAAAGAGGAATACCATAAATAAGGACAAAGAAGGGGAGAGAGGAAACCCGGAAAGAAATGCAATACAAGCGAAAGAAAACAATGTATGTGCAGTGTATTAAGAAATCACAGAAGAAAACAAAAGTGCAGTCTCATTAAAGTAAATAACTCCACTTACGGGCAGTAGAAGTGACAGAGAGAGAAATAAAGCCTTAAAGGTAAAGACCAGTATTGGAAACGCCCCAATTTCAAAAAATAAAATGGAAGCTCTCATTACCAATCATGTGAAAGAATATGTTTCGACTAATACATGGTGATAAAAAATTTGCCGGGAAACCGCCTACTAATTCATATATTTGGTAAATTTGTTTCTCTCATGGTCTGTGAGAGATATAGGGTAGTCCCATATACATCTTTCTGTGTATAGTGCTTGTAACTTTACGAAGAATGGGCCAAATTTCTTATCATTTTGATGATTCCAGAACCTTGCAGATGCTAGATGCTAGATGATCAACCTTTTCTGATCGATTCCACAACGTTTCTTTCACAATGCAATCGCATGACCATAACTGGTCTTTACCTTTAAAGGGATAGTTGAGTTCTGTTTTCAGACCGCAAATTCCTTCAAAGTGCATGGTTATTGCTCTTATTCTAATACATGTATATCACATTTCTAGTGCCCTTTTAGAATCTAACATTGCTATGAAGGTGATTTTAGATTCCAAAATGTGTGAAATTTAGCCAATACGATCATACCAGATCAGCTCCTCTTTCAATTTCAATTAATTATGTAATTAAGAATAACAATACATGGGCCGGCTGGTTGTGCGTAATTTAACCAACACGAAAATGCAAAAACGCCATCAACAAAAAAAACATCGGCATTGGCTGAAATACGACGTAAAAGGCGCGTTTTCGTTTTTTTATTGGCTTTTTCGGATTATCTAATATTTATGGTGGTACACAAGTATTATAAATCGTTATATTTATGGATTTTTCAGCCGTCTCTGAACCTATTTTGATCAAACAGAGATGATTTCTAAATTTAAATTGTATGTTCTTTCAAATTTGAAACTTAATTTTTCATTATCTCACCAAAATAATATTTTGTGTAGCGCCTTCTACAACAGAACTCGACTTTCCGTTTAAGAGAGATAAATGAAGCCTACAGAGAGAGCAAAACAAAAAAGTAATAACAAGAATATATATTTTAAAACAATTTTTTTTTAATTAAAAAATTGAAAGAATTGTAACGAGAAATTTGAAGATCGATCCATAGAGAAGATACATTAAACATGAATGAATTGGTGAATACTTCGGAAACGTGTATATTGTGGTTTGTGAGAGATGAATGCAGGGGGCCAGCTGCCTTACAACATACCCTTCCTTCGTTTCACACAGCATAACACTCCATGGAAGTACATCAAACCCAGTGAAATGAGCAGGATAAAACCAGCAGAAGCAATCACTCCAAGTGCGATTGCCATGACGGAAAGGCTTTCTTCAGTCGATGGCTGCTTCTCATCTGGTGAGTCTAGGACAAAACATGCCTAGAATGTTGTGGAAATTGGTTTTCTAGACAATGCTGTAAGAGTTTTGCTAAATGGCAAAGTTTAGGTATATCCATGATTTGTGTATGGTATTATTGCTTCTTTTATATTGCCCTTTAAAAAATCTATTATCTGTTTCAAAACATTGTTAACGTCAAGATCTTGAGAACATTCGTTCGTACATGGAATTGAATGATTGGATTTAATGCAAAATACATTCCTTTTGTAATTAATAATGATAAAAGAAAGGGTACTAGTTTTACCTGTTAGATCAACTGGTTCACTGCACAGTCCCCTGCCAAAGGTCACCATAACTCTGTCGTCTTCCAGGTCAATGCTGACCTCTACGCCCGGTTCAACGCACTGTGATCTATTCACAGAGGCACAGTCTGGCCCATCGTAAGTCCTCTGCGTGATGAAGCAGATTTCATCCAGGGTTTGGTTTGCCTTTGACAATGTTAAGATATGTTTCTGTTTGTCCCAGCTGGTGGTTACACCTATATGACCAAACAAAATAAACAAACAAACAACAACAAAAAATCCGTTAAAAAAAAAGTATCCCTATTATATTTCAGAGAAAAAGAGAGACAGAGAGTGGAACGGTTCAATCCACATCGCGGTTTGTAGTGTCTTATGTATTCTTTAAGCTTCGTTTAATCTGATTCGTAGACATACAGTCTTTAAATTTTTAGTAAACATACAAGGTTGATGCTAAAAAGGTAAACGTTGTTCTATTTGTCCTGTTTTTGCATCCCTTTATAGATTATGATCAGTAATACTCTTGTAAAACATGGCAAAACTAACTATTTAGTTTATGATTGCATGTGAGGGAATATCATTTTGCTATCCACTTGAGTGATATGAAACGAAAAATCAAATATACTCCATTCATATAAACTGCGCTGAGTGCACTCATATTTTAGGTTCCATTTATAGGGACAATATGGATTTATTAGAATATCAGGATATATACATGGTTATTTTTATTTTTTTTCCACCATATAGACAATAACTATGAAAAACTTTTTGTTATTGTTAAACTGTGTTTCACGTGTGCCTTGTTATATTGTATTACCATAATGATATAATGAGTCAAACTAATATTAATAATACAAATAATAATAATAATAATATGAACAATAATAGTAATAATATTATCAGTAAAATTGATAATGATAATAATAATGATAATAACAATGTATTGTTTTGGTAATTATTTTTGATACATAAACAAATATTGAATATAATGTAAATTCAAAGAAAATATATATACAATGTGAATGTTAAAGTAGTATATGTTTACTCTCTCTATATATTTGTGTTATGTTGTATGTATCATGTCACATGTACATTTTATTTATTCTTCTCTGTGAACAATGCATGTAAACGAAACGAATTTCCTTATGGACCAATAAATTGAATTTGAATTTGAATTTGAATTCTCTGGAGTTGATAAAGACAATATGTGCAGAGCCCTACGAGAAAAAAACAAACATTCGTGCCGACCAGGGTATTCCATCCCACAAAACGTAAAACAATAAACAGAAACAAATGAATAAATAACAATTTCCTCTCAAAACAAAGAAGCACACAAATGGAAAGTCTTCATGATAAAAACGTTGGCCTTACCATAGCTCTCGGGTCGCAATGCTGTATAAGGCCACGATAAGGAAGCATGGAGAAGAAAAAGAGAAACAGAGCTGTCATTTAGTCACGCTTCATGAGTGGTTATTAACCACACAAGGTTGTTGTTTGCAATGTTTCGATATGAAATGAAAGAAATAGTTATAAATAACTCTGACAAGTTTATTTCATCAAATGAAAAGCTGTTTGTATCTCATGGTTTAAAGTATGATATAGAGTAAAATAGTTGGGGGTGAAAAAGACACTGTAATATTATGGTGCCACACTGTAATAGGTTTCATCCCTTGGGTGACCCGTTGGTCAACTATTACCGTTATATGCATATTTTTGTTTTTGTTTTGTTTTATAAGTTCAAGTTCAAGGTCAAGTTTCATTTCCATTTTCAACAAGAAAATTGCATATTATGTACAATTAATAAATTACAAAAAACACATTTATCAAAGTATACAAACGTAATTGTGCAAGTGTTCATGTTATTTTTCTTCTTATAGTTCCTAATTTCGTTACAGGAATTGTAAGATAATCATTTCATACTAAATCAAAAAGAAAAGTAAAAAAGATGCTGTATACTTACAAGTCAATTGAAAATAGAGGGATCTACTAAAGAGCATATCTTTAAGAGTGTGGACCCCGCAACAAATAATGTAATAACAAATTCAACAACGAAAAAGAAGATGTTGTGTCTACTGAGACTACTGAGGAGAACAGGTATGAACATTTAAGACGAGGGTAGAATTGTGAACTATGTGGACAAGATTAATCAAAAATAAAGGGGTGAGTGGATGTGGACCACATGAATAAAGGACGGTGTACATGAAAAATAGGAAGTACGTAGGAATCAAGAGCATGTTGAGAGAGGCTGTGAGCGCATTTTAATTAGCACCAATTGGGATTAATCTTGCGACGGCCTCTTTGTTTATATAAATCCCTATATTAACTATTCTCATAACGATGCAATAAAATAAGTTTTTTTTATTTAAAAGAATTAGGCAATGTTCTATGCCTATGTCAAGAGTGTACCAAAATTTGGGACCATCATGAATAAACATGTTCTAAGCAAATAGAGTTTAGAATGTCTAGTTGGGTAATTATGGACTTATTGATAATGTTCATTAATATTTTAAAAAAAAACGCCTAGATATAAATCTATTGGCCTATTAATGATTACAACAGTTTCGAGAAACTATATTTTAAATAATACTTTTACTTTTTGTGGTCACATTTTGACACATTGTCTTTACTTTAGCAGGTAGAATACAAAAGAAAAATATACTTTTGAAGACGAGGAGTGGTGGTCACAATAAAGACTGGGCTTTGGAAAAATGTCTATATAAGGGAAATGCGTATCAGGACAATTACCCCTGGACAATAACCCCCGGGCAATTACCCCCCCAGAAAATTACCCCCGGAGAATTACTCCCCGAGGACAACTACCCCACC
>BEXV01000788.1:56915-68662 GCA_003118195.1 Hemicentrotus pulcherrimus | reverse complement strand
CCCCTCCCCAACCCCACAAAAAAAATCGTTGCATCCATGGTGAGCGCCGACTGACCCCGGCGCGTCCACCAGCCCTCGCCGGATCTTGGTCGAGTCCGAGTTGCATTGCAATGGTGATCGAATCTTGCGCACATCTCATCACACTCCGAACAGCAAACATGCTCACATTTATCTTTTTCACAATGAAAACAACTTTTTAAAAAATGTTAATAGATCTTTACTTGCTTGAATACATATACCTGTGAATACTTACATTTCATGCAACAAACTGTCCAAAATTTGTATTTTTGAGCATTTCCTAGCTCTTTCGCTCGATCCGCGTGTGTATCCGTGTGCTCTAATTTCCGTGCTGTATAGCTAGCTAGCTAGCTGCTGCCGCGCGCTGTGTTAAATTCAAGATGGCCGGCCACGTAAGACGCGCACGAGGGGCGTGCGCCCTGGCCCTTTGTGCGCTCAGCTCACGATCACTGAACTCTACTAAATCGGCTCAGCTAGCTCACAGAGCACGAAAGCGATTCTGGCCCGTTCGAATCCGATCGGGCTGGTTAACCGTCACCGACCGGCCTATAGATCGCGCACCTACATACTGTATGGAAATGTGACCATAGTTCGCTATTTCAAAGAATCAGTACGATTTCGTAAATCTGATACCACGGGAGAGAGGAACATATAATTAACCCGAGTCGATACTTTGGGGGGAATTGGGTGCGAAATTGTGAAAATATTGACAAAAGATCGACAAGTTTTGCAATCATTTGTGTACTGTTCTTACAAATTTTCAACTTACCAATAAGGGTCTGGAAATCTTCATTTTTTAGAGTAGATTTTCTCAAAATGGTAAGGGAAAAAGTGGTACCAACTGATTATATCTTGCCTTGCAATTTATGATATTACCTTATTTGTTATGAATCGCACATGATAAATCGGCTGTAAATCCTTGTGCGCGAAGTAAGGTCTTTTTTTTTTTTTAAAATTAAGGACTTTTTTTCAGTTGTTTCATAAAGTTATTTTGTTTATTTAATGCACAATCAATAATAACAGAATATACATAATTTGTCATAATATTACAAAATAGTGGAGTTACATACAGTAATGACAAATCGCAACTTTCCATGCTATAACAACATACAAAAAATGTTATATACTATACTGAAATCCTCACGTTATCTAGTGATTGTTGGCTACTTTATAAGCAGATTTGTCATGTAGGCCTATCTATGGCACTTGTTATTGTCAAGTTTAGTGAAACAGTGCCCTGGAGAAGATATTAATGTTTTTGGACTTATATGTTATTACTTGGAGTTGAGTTGAGTTGCTGCATGCCTGGGATGGAAACTGTTAGAAATGTGAGTTTGAACCTTGATCAATTAAGCGTATACAAGTCATGCATGCCATAGGCCTACATTTCCATAAATTTCTCTCACTATGTCTCCTCTCTCTCTCTCGCCCTCCTCTCTCTCTCTCTCTCTCTCTCTCTGTCCTCCCCCTCTCTCTCCCTCCCCTCTCCCTCTCTATCTCTTTTACTTCCCACTTCTAAAATCTGTCCAGTGTCCCTAACTTTGCTCCCCCCCCCCCTCATATATTTCCTTACCAAGTCCTTGCTGCTGGTGCAAAATCTATTACGCTACTGACCAACAAAAGTGACAAACAAATCAATCTTCAATGTCAGAGATGTTTTATTAAAATTAGACAAAGAATTGCAAAACAAAGGATTGATATCAAGTCATATACATGTACATTATCAATGAATTTAAAATGCATTTAATAAAATGAATAGAAAATATAGATCTCTTCTCAATAATAACAGAAAACAAACTCTAAAATCACACAAGAATTATTTTTTTAAAATTATCCCATAAAATCATCACATCCACAAATAACAGTATTGGAGACGTCCATTTGCAATACACGCAAGTGAGCTTCGATCAAACTTATAGTGCTGTACTATAGCCATTTTCCATTATTGACACTTTACAGCAAACAATGTTACAGAGACATGCATGCCTACTGTATTATCTACTTACATGTCCAAACTACATGCTCCAAAATATAACATAAAAATCCTACATCTGGTGAACAGGCAAATTATCATCGAGTTGGCCAGCTACATGAACATTGTTTTTGCAAAGAATAGATGTACATTCTTCTCTGGCATACATATTTTATTCAACCTTTTCAATGGCGAAAAAAGGATCATATTTAAACTAATTACAGAAAGGTTCCTTTGTTGTAATATCTAATGTTGATATACCTACAGGTACATACAAAGAAGAAGTGTTTGTTGAAGGCTAAATGTCATTAGGGTTTCATCTAGAAAATGGAAATTTACACTGAATAAAACATGATATGTACATTATTTTAGATGAACATGTAATAATAGCCGCATGATATTCTTTGTGTTAAAATGAAGCCTAGCAAAACCAAGCAAGGTTACATCAACTGAATAAAAGTGGTGTTTGTCCAACTATATAACATACTAGCAATGTAGGCCTAATGGAAAAGCATAATTTCCTTCAATTGGAAACGTTACCTAAACATATGCAATAGTGTGGGTTCATGTCATACTTGAGTGATGTTTATAATTTAAATAATCATATTACTCTGTAATTCAAACAACCTAAATTGAATTGAAGAAGAAAAAAAAATATTGAATAGACTGTGTGGACCACCAATATGAAAGTAATAAAGTACAGGAAAAGGACCTCTGCAAATTCGTACAAATATACATTTCAATGAAGCAATTTTCAGCCTTTACAAATTTCAAAAATTAGTAAATCACAAAATGAAAATGTTAAAATATTTTTAAAATGATATCCTTCAAAAAGTTGTGATAGAGTTAATATATTTTTTCGACCTGATCGTGTTTTGTAAAGTCTATTTCTACTACAAACAAAGACCATGATTTAAACCTCCATGCTGTTATTAAAGCAGGTGGGGGTTGTGCAACATAGTGGCTTGGTAAACAGCAAACAATGATTTTAAAAAGAAGGTCTGAAATGGACCTATTCTTTGGAGGGGAGCTATCAACGAGAAAAGTAATAATATACAGACAAAACAAAGCTAAAAAGCATTACCCACTACTCTGTGGGTTAATCTCAAGAATCATTAAATTAATAAAGGATGATTAAAAAAAACATAATTACAGAACCAAAGTCAGACTTACTCCTTAACATTTTCTTAGTACAGAACAGTGTATTGTTTTTGAGGGTAACTATTATTTTGGGGTAATTTAAATTATAATTATCAGCTGTGCATTTATCTGGGTTTTTTGTTCCACAAAATGTTAAATGTGCCTGTATAAGGCAGAAATATTGTGCATGAAATGAGTGATTCTAAAGGCTTACATTAACAGACATATAACAAAAGGATAATATCATCATGTCTCTGAATACCAGCCATTGAGCAGTCATACACATTTTCAGATTTCTACTCCTCACAGTAACCACTACACTAGTTCATAGCTTGTATTTTAGCTACCCATGCAATTAATCACCAAAACACAAGCTTTCTGTACACTCCTCGTACAACAATTACAGCACACGTCTCAATTAGCGCGTATTAATATCTGGAATCTCAATCTTGTTCATTTCTTCTGGAATTCAGTCGATATCTTACATATATACAGGAGGTGCTCATAATCATTCTGCAGTAGTTTGTATAAAATATAATATGCACATAAATATACAAGTGCCCTGTCGCTGGCACTGGACCTGTCTCAAACCATAAACCATATACCTGAATAAAAAATATTTATAGCTTTTCTGCAAGCATCTGCACTCCACTTAATGCTGAATTGATCAAACACGATTCGTTTAAATGTCAAACAAAAAGAAAGATAATAATATATCATGAATGATTTCCTGTGCATGACAAACTATATACCTATGTACCTTGGGATAATTAGATTGAAGAAACTTTTTCACTACTTACTAATGATGATCAAAATTGTGTTTCCCAAGCAAATTTAATTGGCAGTAACTGATTAACACTACACTAAAAGAACATTATATTTCAAACTCGCATCTTGTGATTTACAAAGGTTTCATACATCATCCACTGAAAGAAAAAAGAGCTTGAACACATATCAATTAAGAAAGATTGAATACCATCCCAGCTCTTATTAGCCACATCTCTATAAAAATCACCTGCCTATAAAAGGTACACCTATAATGTCTCCCTCAGGGATGAAATGTGTGTTTTAGAACCTGCCTAAGGTGGCCAGTTTTCCAGTTTCTTTTTGGTCGCCTTTGTACACATTTTTCACCTAATTGAATAACTGATCAAGAACACCCTTTGTGTCATTAAGCAACCTTTAACAAAAACAAAGCTCTTTGAGAGTTGGACCCACTTGATTACTTGCCTAATGTCAGATGCGAGCAGCCAAGACGATTTTAAGCGTTTTACCATGCAAAAAAAAGTTATTTTGCGCGCTCATGCACATATAACAAATTTTTGAGTGTCAAATGACACCCTTTCAGCCGATAGGATACTCACTGACAAATTCCCCATTATATATATTGTATTATTATGGAGATAAATCTCATATTGTCTCTGATATGATCTCTACTAACATATCTCTGCTATGAATACAAAAATATTCCATCTACAAGACTATTACTATGTCTGTACTCTCGACCTCAAAAAAAGAGAATATCCATGGTCAACAGGGATATCTGTTCTTCCAGGAGAGGTACCTGAAATGATTTGATTTGTGCATTAAGATTTGAAAAGTATTACACTGAGTGCTTAAAGTCTACCAATCACCCAAAACAAATATTCCATTCTATAATGTCAAAGGTTCCACGTAGCTATAATTTATTTGTAATTAGCTATATACTTCTTCTGATGGGTATTTCCCCAATTTTCATTGATTTTGATCAATAACCTGTCTACTTTCTACACTCTGCATCTATTTAACATATATGAATACCATTCAAAGTTTACAGTTTTGAATGACCCCCTAACATAACATGGCCTGAAAAACCAATATGAACTGAACTGGCTTACGAGACCAGGGCCCCGTCTTATAAAGAGTAGATAAAGAGTAGATATTAATCACAAAATATTGTGGATTGATATCAATCGCAACTATGTACATAAGAGATAGGGAGGGGACTGCAAACTTGCGATTGATTGGAGGGCTTACGATTGATTCCGATCAATTCCAACTCTTTATAAGACAGGGCACTGGGGTCTCTCAAAATGGTGATACAAGAAGCTAAACATGTTGGGTAGCTCCATGTTCTGTCCCCATTTTTCAATGGCACTTATCTCACTATACACAACTTAATTCTAGTTTTTGAATTTCTGTAGGATTCCCTTTGTTCAACAAAGGTGCTGGGCAGTTAAACAGTTTAAACTGTGCATATTTCCATTACATTTATTATTCTGACGAGAGTATGAAGCCCTCCAAGCCATGCCTTCAGACAGAGTCAATATCCTTTCAATTCTTGGCAGATGTTTTACATTATGCACGTAGTACAAAATACTGAATTATATATATAATATGCTTTACTATCTTCTGTTATTTGTGTTACACAGAATACTTGACTTTAGGTTCTTGCCCTGCCTCTGTTGCCTGGTCGTGTTCTGTGTGTCTTGCGTCTGCTTCGCCACGGTCTTTAGCGTGACCAGGGCCGACCCAAGACATGCTCTGACTGGCGCCCTCATTTGGCCGGGGAGTGCAAAGACGACGGTCCCTACGGTGGCCATTCCATCGTCTGTCGGCTCAGAGGCGATGAGACCTGGTATGAATCTCTCCTGTTTGGCATGGATTAGAGAGAAGAAATGATTATGAATACGATATTACACTGAAACCTGTCTATTTTATACAACTTTACCTATAACTGTTTTCAAACTTATGAATTTTTAATGATTATTTCCATTTGTATTACGTGCCGTGAACGAAGTCCCTGTCAGGAACTTCTGTTCGGGAAACTATGCCTTTATTAGTTCCCTATTTACATTTTCTTAAAATATTGCAAATGCTTATCATTGTATATATCTTTAAATTGTTTTTATTGAAAATGGAAATTAATAAAACAAATTGAATCAAATTTAGTACACAAATAACTGCCATGCTTTATTACAGCATTTGTGAATGAAATTAGCAGTTTACTTACATTAATGATTTCAGCTGAGTTGAGAGCAGTTTCCTCCGTGTCCCTATTTGCCGCTCCTCCCCCTCCCATGGTGTCAGCCTTTGCCCTTATCCTGCCAAGCCTGTGGTGCTTCTTGGGCAGGGAGTAGCTCTTGGTGGTCCCAGTGGGTGCTGGATGGGTCTGGATGCTGGGGCTCTCTTAGTAGAGCAGCACCTGCCCGAACGGTCGGCTTGCCCTGTGCTCCATCTCCAGCAGGTGCATGCGTCTGTGCTGGCGAGCCTCAACGCCCACCTTCACCTTCCAGATGCCGATCAGGAACGCCAGGAAGAGGAAAAAACACGAGAGGAAGACGGAGAAGAAGATGAAGAGGTCGATGTGAGGCTGGTCCTGCCGAAAGTACATGATGCCCTGGGTCGCGTTCTGGTCCTCCACACCCCTGCCCATGAGGGCGATGTAAAAGCGACGCGACGTCAGGGTGTGGTATCGCCGTGGGAATGTGATGACGAGCCTGTTTTGCAAGTCTTGAACCAGCGTGATGAAATGTTCTTCATCTATTCTGATGAACGTGTTCAGGCCGTGTGACTCGATTTCCGTCAGTTCGCTCTGGTCGGGGTCTATGGTCGTAGAGATTGACGAGTTCCCTGATCGACGCTCCCTGCTTGGTGCATGGAACTCTCGAATCGATCTCCTTTTGCGTTGCATTGACGCGCTGACGTAGTTCTCGTCGATACTGATGATCTGCTGCTGGGTTTCTTCGTCGTATTCCACGATGAAGACGTCCGAGTCGTACGTGACGTAAACATCGAGGGCGCCATATGTAATATCAACTGTCAACCTGATATCAAGGTCCGAGTACTTGGGCATGATTACGAAGAAAGATGAGGCACCATCTGGTAGGGGTACAGGATTGATTGGACAATCTACAACAAAGAGATAAAGCTTTAGTTAGTTCCTTCATTTTGTAAGCATTGTAGTGAGAAAAAAAATTTCTGAATTTTTTCACAACAGAAGCAGAAAAATCAGACAAACCTATCAAACAAAGTTTGAGCAAAATCGGATAACTAATAAGAAAGTTGTGAATTTTTTATTACATGAAAAACTTTGAAAATTACAAGACAAATTGGCAACTTATTTATGATTCTGTGACCCACTACCGGTACCCACAAATTGTTTTATTTATATTGATAATATAAATATCCAATTTTCCCCCTAAAAATCTCATTTCTTCACACCAGCATCCAAGTTATATTGATAGTAATATGTTTTTTGAGTGGATGCAACTAATATAGAGTATTTTTTTTCAGTTTAATCATGAAAAATGTGAATATGGATAAACTGTCAATGAATTAAAAATCAATGATTATGACAAATATTTAAAAAATAGTATCAAATCTTCATAGTTCTGGGGGCCTGTGGACAAGGTAGCCCATGTAATATTGTTTTAAAAGAACACAATTAAAGTTGGAGGAATGACATTTAGAAAAAACGAGAGGAGAAATGATAAGGACAACAGAGAGAGAGAGAGAAAAGGCTGTGACGATGTACATACCATCTTGGCTCTCTGGGTTGAAGCAGATATCATTATCCACATGCATCTGTCTGTAACATTGTTGACTGTCAGTCGGTGTGCCTTTGAACAGATCATTCAGGCATTGGGAACACTGCAAGAGATCATGATAGGCATTACATTAAAGGGATACGGTAACTTTGTCTCAGATTCTGAAACAAAATTTTGGATTTTGCTCATGATGCAATGATAATTATAAACCTTTAGGTCAGTCAGGAACCCCATGACTTTTACAAGCCGATCGCCTGCCTGATTATGGAGATATTCATGATTGGAATTACAATTTTGGAAACCGTTCGCCTGTTGGTTTTCATAACACTACAATCTATTGGGGAAAACGAGTATGGTAAAACCGGTCACTCAAAGATTTTTACTTTTTTGAGGCACTTCTTGATCATTTTTAAGCGCAATTTTTTTAGAGCTTCAATATTTCACCATATCACAGACACTGATAACACGTAGGGCCGTGTTAATAAGATTTAACATTGCTACACGATCCCTTTAACATGTGGTGTATACATTAAGAAAGAACTTGCATGGTGCCTTCACCCAAGTATCTAGCTAGACCATTCTGAGGCACGGATTTGACAGTGACAGAACAGATCATTGAGAACACTGCATGAACGCCATTACATTAAAATAAAGTGCAGGAAAAATATGAAGTTCATCAAACAGGAAAAAAGTGGCCCAATATAATTTTTTTTACTTCAAGTCAGATTCTAAAAGAGGAGAATCTCAGCTTTAATTCTGATGAAAAATTAGAAGATGGTCTAGGTCTAGTCTTAAAGAATGTGACTTTTTAGAAAAGGGCATTTATAGACTGTAGTCTATTCAAGCACCCTGACCACAGGGTATTGTGTAAGGTGGCAAAAAGAGAATTAGGACTGTAAAGAAATTTCTGTGAAGAGATGCTCCCAGTCCCAACCGACTCTAGTATTTATCAGAGGGGCACTTGAGGTGTGATGGTATCTCAACACATAATTTCGCCACTATTCACCACATCACTTGAATGACATTGCCAATGACTTTCATGATTGACCTTGACAATGACCTTCATGGTTTAAGCCCAGCGGTCAATGTCAATGTCAGTATCTTACCAGATGCTCCCAGCATGGCTCCGGGTATTGATACCTTGCCACTGACTTTCATGACTGTCCTTGAAAATGACCTTCATGGCATCACCTTGAATGACAAGGTCAAGGTCAAATCTGACTGGTATGAGCGCTATACAAGAACCCATTATTATTATTATTATTATTACCTGGTGCTCCCAGCATGGCTCTGGGTATTTATCGGAGGGGCACTGGGGTGACATGGTGTTATTCAGACACTCATTGCATCCTCCACTGGTCTTCTCACACATATCTCCATGGCCATTGCAGTCACACCTTACAAATCAA
Organism: Hemicentrotus pulcherrimus; assembly: GCA_003118195.1. Classification (NCBI taxonomy): domain Eukaryota; kingdom Metazoa; phylum Echinodermata; class Echinoidea; order Camarodonta; family Strongylocentrotidae; genus Hemicentrotus; species Hemicentrotus pulcherrimus. The sequence goes on along the minus strand of BEXV01000788.1, from coordinate 59,594 downwards.
ACGAAAAGGCTTTACGTTACAAAACTTGCTGTACACTTAATTATACAATACACTTACATGTACTGAGATAACTAAGAAAATGGATAATTTTAGAATTTGTTTAGTACAGAGCAAAGGGAGGGGAGCTCACAAGATAAGACACAGAGTTGCCAATTTATGTTTTATTCATCACAACTTCAAAAATTTGTAACTTTCTTATTTTCAATCAGATTTTATTCCAACTTTCACTGACCTGTTCCTCAATTTGTTTGTTTCTATTAAAACGACTTAATATCAGGTAGCATTCCCCTTTAAAAGATGAAGTTGCAAACTTGTCTTGCAATTATTGTATTGTATTGGTTTATTGAGACAAAAGTCATCAAATATGCAGCTGATGGCTGAAATTGTTCAATGTACAGAGTAAAAAGTACATATGGCATTAAATTACATTAAAAGATAGAGAAAAATTAACAAATATTGTGTATATTCAAATATGATTAACAAGTTTCACAGATAATATAAAGTTGCCATTTGTTTTGAATGAAATAGAAATGTGATGATTAAAAGAATGCAGCCTATTCTGGTTTCTATGGTAAACATGCTCAACCTTGAACTTTGACCTATTTCTACTCACTTCTGGCAGTGTTCCTCCAGTTTGAAGTAGCTGTCTATGCACGACTCACAGCGTTCTCCCTCGCTGAAGTTACTGCAGCCGATACAGAAGACATCGTCTGTCAGGGGACCACTGTCGAATAGCTGTGATATCTGAAACCAGTAGGCAACCATTGGATGAAAAAGAAAAATAATGACTATATTGTTGCTGTGTTTGAGAGTTTAACTTTTGATCTTATTACAAGAATATTTGGCTCAGAAATTTTCAGCTGTTCAGCTTCAGCCATCGCAAAAGTTTTAAAACTTTAATTCTTAAACATAATCCTTTAGAATTTCATGATACATGTAGTGTACATTTTCTGTTTTCTGTTTCAATTTAGAAAAAGTCTACACAACAGCCTGGTATAGCAAGTATATTGCTATATACTTTAATTATCCAAGAAATGTGATGAAATGAGTCTTGGAAAAATTGTACAAGACGTTTTAACAACAGCAACATAACAATAACAACAACATCCAATAACAATAGCAATAAAGAATACTTACATTGTGTATTGGTCTTGTTGGATACATGCTGCGATACTCCTGATACTGTTGCACTGAGAGGCATTGATTGGTGTTGCCGTTGCAGTGGTCTATGCAGGGTGTACAGGAACCTCCGTCTACTGGGTTACCGACAAACAACGGCAGGCAATGCTCACAGTGCTCACCCTGGACAAGGAGAAGTTAAATTAAATTATATTTTGGTTTATCAATATCAAAATATACAATGTACAATGCAGTAGTTAAGGGACCGATAATGGAATGTTTACTTAAAATGTGCTTAAAAACAAGAATGCAAGATAATAATAGTTATGATGATGGTGGTGATGATGATGATCAACTGAGAATGAAGAAAAAGAAGTAAAAGAAGCAGAAGAGGCAATGAAGAGGGGAAGGAGGAGAAAGAACAAGAGGGATGAGGAGGAGGAGGAGGAGGGGAGGGAAAAGGAGAATGAGGTGAAGGAAAAGGATGAGGGAGAGAAAAAGGGGGAGGAAGAGAAGCAGAGGGAGAAGAAGGGAGAATGAGAAGAAGAAGAAGAAAAAGAAGAAGAAGAAGCAGAAGAAGTAAAAGAAGCAGCAAAGAAAAAGAAGAGGAGAGGGAGGAGGTGGAGAGGGGAAGAGAAGGAGAAAAACAAGAAAATGTTTTTAAAAAACCTTAAGAAGAAAAAGAAAATGATTTTTAAAAAAAACAAGAAGAAGAAGATAAAACGTTGATTGAATAAAGTTTGAAAATTCTGAACGGCTCATTTTAATGGACACTGACTAATCATTATCAAGGCAGGGGACAAAATGTTGAATCATCCTTTACTCACCATGGTGTTATTACGACATTCCAGACAGACGGCCTTGGCGCTCTCACTGAGGCAGTTACTGTGGCCGTTACAGAGACACTCCGTACTGCAGTTGTGTCCCACGTATCCGAAGAAGCATTCACACTGTTCAGGGGCTACGCACACACCGTGCTCACCACACATCTGGGTGCAAACTGGCTTGCAGGGTCCGTCCCCACTGGCAAAGAAATTCGAAAAAATTCATCAGATCATCATCATCGTCGTCACTATAAACTTCATCAAAATCGTCCGCATAATCATTATTATCATCACTACCGCCACCATCCCATAATAATTAACGTCATCATCATCAACATCATAAACATAACTGTCATTATCATGGCCATATTCATCAGCATCATCATGAATGTAATCCTTTGCATCTCTACTTTCACCATCATCATCATCATCATCATCACCACCACAACCACCACCATCACCATCACCAACACCAGCACTACCATCACCACAACCCCCATCATCATTAGCACCACCACCACCACCACCACCAGCACTGCCATCACCACAACCACTATCACCACAACCACCATCCCTTACAAAAAAAATCTATGATATTTCTATGGTACGGCTCTATGGTGAATGGTATTTCTATGATATATTATATGGTAGAATATATTTCTATGGTATACCACACAATTGCTGAATGGTGGAGTTCTATGGTGAATGGTATATCATTGATGCCGTCCTATGGTGT
>BEXV01000787.1:77247-98079 GCA_003118195.1 Hemicentrotus pulcherrimus | reverse complement strand
AAAGGACCTACCCCACACGTCAGACTTGCTGGAGAACTTGTAGTAGGCCAGACTCTCTGGAGCGGTCCACTTGATGGGGAACTTAGCCCCAGCCTGGGCTGTGTAGATCTCACCCTGGACCATCCTGGCTAGACCAAAGTCTGCAACCTTTAGTAGGTGGTGCTCACCTAGTAGGCAGTTTCTTGCGGCTAAATCTCTGTTTATTAGAGAGGAGAACACATCAATAGAATTTAGTCTTTCTTGTATCATGTGTTACTTATCCTCTTTATGAGTCTGAAGTGCATAGATAACACACATCAGTCAGGGTGTAGTTATTATCTATACTTGCATCATATTTTACCTGCACTGTGAAAGAATGTACAGTTCAGTCTTTGACTGCCAGTCATGTTTTTAATAAACCTTGATTGAATTGAAATGAAATGAATTAAAAATTGGATTATCAATACATATAAATGGTTTATGAGATTTAGACAGACGCTTCTGTGCCATCAATTTATGAGCAATTATCCTACACAGATATTGAAGAGCCTTTTGAGTTTATTAGATGTACATGTATATGTACCTTTGAAAGGGTCCAACACCCTTGGCAACAGCTGAGTTGTTCGGACTGTTTCAAGGGTAACAAGAGTATTACACAATTAGATTTTCTCAGTACCTATACAGACCCTTTTCACGTCTTATCAAGAAAAAACGTACAGTATGAAGGGTCTGCATCTTTCCTTGTGTCCAGGCGGGTGAAAATGTGTCAAGACATTTTCTAAAATGCTTTTATACCTAGTTGCCCAATCATGAGGTAATAATTGTTTCAATGATCCTTTAGTCATAGACACTCACCTATGAATAAAACTATTTTTCTCTAAGTAGCTCATGCCAAACGCAACCTGCGTCGCCATGTAGAGCAACGTGACAGCCGGCAGTGATGTCTCGTCGTTGTCTCTCAAGTATTCCAACAGGTTGCCGTACGGCATGAATTCTGTTACGATGTAAAAGGGAGGCTCTCTTGTGCATACACCTGTTGGATTTTTAAAAAAACGGATTGAAATGGTAGAAGTGTTTGAGAAGATGATTACAGGCCGTACAAGGACCATATCCACATTCAGTATTTGGGTCATAGTCACTTCATACTACTTCTATTTATTCAACTTCCATTGATTATTTACATTTATATAAACGCTCAACAAAAATGTGTTCCATTAAGCTTGCACTCATTATTAAAGGGAAATCCAACACCTGTAATAAGTTCATTTGAATGAAAGCCAAGAAATCAGAGAATGGCAAATGTTGGAAATAAATCGGACAAAACAATAAGATAGCTATGAATGTTTGAAATACGAGGTCATTACAGCTATGCAAACCTCTGGCATTTTTGTAATTGGATTGTGATGAGGTAGTAGACAACTCTCCTGTTTGTCATGTACAATAATATCCCTAATTTCTGTTTTTCTCCCAAGCGCCTTCACCCTTGGGGTACTAAAATACATTATGAAGAGTTTATTATTACAGGTCATCTAAGAAGAAAGGATCATCACAAGTCCAAGTCCTACATTCTAGACAAATTAATATTTTAGTCACTTGTGTGTTGTAACAAATGGGAGAGTTGTCTGCTACTGCACCACAGAGACATTTACAGATTCAGCCAATTTGAANGGTTGGAAATAAATCGGACAAAACAATAAGATAGCTATGAATGTTTGAAATACGAGGTCATTACAGCTATGCAAACCTCTGGCATTTTTGTAATTGGATTGTGATGAGGTAATGGACAACTCTCCTGTTTGACGTGTACTATAATATCCCTAATTTCTGTTTTTCTCCCAAGTGCCTTCACCCTTGGGGTACCACTCAAGATACATTATGAAGAGTTTATTATTACAGGTCATCTAAGAAGAAAGGATCATCCCAAGTCCAAGTCCTACATTTCAGACAAATTAATATTTTAGTCACTTGTGTGTTGTAACAAATGGGAGAGTTGTCTGCTACTGCACCACAGAGACATTTACAGATTCAGCCAATTTGAAGAGCTTTCTTTTAGAGTAGTTTGCTATCGAGGTTGGATTCTTCTTTAATGATATAAAAATATTACGTTAGGAAGCATTGTTATCAAATATGATTAATAAAAGATAATAGGGGGAGGTTTGGTAAATAATATATAATCATATATAAACCACTGAGCCAGGTCAATAATATATAGAGGTAAAACATATTCAGTGTGATCATAAAAATTCTCAAGAAATCAACGTACGAGTACTTTCATTAGCCTTGGGTATCACATTTTGAAATTTGTGAACATTACAATTATGACATATTACATAAGTGCAATATGATTTTCATTGGCTATACAAACCAGTATTGAAATAACCCTTGCATTGATTTCTTGAAACTCTTAGCGATCGTGATCTTTACAGATGTACTCAATGTGCAGAGAAGCATTGATGATGAATAAGTGCAAGGATTGTGGTTGGAAGCAGCCATTTCCTCTAGGAGACATATGGTGACATTGTATGGCAGGCTGTTGGCAAAGGGCCTACTGAAGGCATGATACATTAATCAACTTTATTCTGAACTTACCGCTGCATTCAAGGACATGTCACTACGGTACTCTTCAATTGTTGTAATAGTGATATTAATAATAGTCGGTTCTTGTATAGCGCATTTCACATTATAACGTCTCTATGCACTTCCAAAGAGCTTTGGACAGTATTTCCCCGACTTTAGCATGGCTGTCATTACGGCGCTCTAGTATTTCTAGGAATTAATTCCTGCCATCATTATTATTAATATCGTCATTATCATTATCATTATCTTCATTTTAAATCACATAAATTAAACGATCTTAACATTTTCTGTGACTAACTTTGTATAATGCGAAGAGCTTTTAATAGATCATAGTTTAGGCAAACAGGTGGTCTTTGTAGACAGGTGGTCACTAAAGCAGGTTTGACTGTACAAAGAAATGCAGCTACTAACAGGGTTCTCGCTGGTGCATACTGTATAGAGTACTGAAGCTGTGACGTCATAAAAATCTATTTTTAGAATTTCTCAATTTTTTCTCAATTTTCCGAAAGAGCATCAAAAATAATGTCCAAATGTCGAAAACCAATTAAATATGTTAAGTATTGGCTGAGATATGACCATTTGAATAAATATATGTCCTTTAGGGACTCAGTGTTACAATGTATATGCTCTGGCTCCTAATGGTTAGGAGCCAGAGCATATAACACTGAGTTCCCATAGGCAATCTTTTTATTCAGATGGTCTTATTTCAGCCAATACTTTACATATTCTATTGGTTTTCTACATTTGGACATTATTTTTGATGCTCTTTTGGAAAATGAAAACAAAATTAAGAAATTCTAAAAATAGATTTTTATGATGTCACAGCTTCTGTACTCTATACAGTATGCACCAGCGAGAACCCTGTTAGTAGCTGCATTTCTTTGTACAGTCAAACCTGCTTTAGTGACCACCTGTCTACAAAGACCACCTGTCTACGAAGACCACATTTTTTGTTTCCCTCGAAAATGGTTTTTCATTGAAACATGTACTAACTGAACCTTTCTACAAAGACCACTTTTTGTGTTTCCCATAGTTAGTGGCTATAGACTGGTTTGACTGTACTTGATAATTCCAGTCCGGCTGCTTGATCTTACCTAATAGCTGAACAAGGTTTGGATGCTTGACGTTCTTCATCACCGCTGCTTCTCTTAGGAACTCGTCCACTCTCATGTTCTCTTCCTGTTCCACCAAATACAAAGAGGAAAGACAAGAAAATAAGATCACTCGGCATGAAGTTAGATAATTCAGTAGGGAAAAAAGAAGAAATTCTTCTTCAAGTTCCTAAACAGCCTAAGAGTCAATCTATATTGTGGCAATATATATATATTTTTGACAATGCTGCATACTGATAATGTTTTTCTNTTCCTCTGGTCTTACAAAATAACTCATTTTACACAAAAGAATATATGTATTACCTGTTTCACATATCATTATTTGATCGTCAGATGATAAATTGGCGTTGATCGTGTGTTGACTGTTGAGCGGTACAACACTAACACCGAACTGGAAATCAACATTTGCTTAATCCCTAGGGGCTAGTGTTAGTGAATAGGACATTTGTACGTAAAATATTAACACCAGCCACAAAGTTCGACTCAGCAGACAACAATTTTGCAAAATCGATAACACTAGCTACCGGAAGTTGACTATATTCAGAGGTCAAAGCCTTAACATCAGCTGATTTCCATTTCGGTGTTTAGGCTGGTGTTAGTGTTTATCAAACACTAACACCAGCCTTAAACACCCAACTTGAAATCACTCATTGAGGCAGACAGACAAGTGAAAAGACACAAGGATGGTATAATAACATTCCACTCTCCAGTTCGTATGCTGTATCAGCTATGAATAGGAGCAATGCATTACTGGTCTCCCACCTGTACCAAAAGGGCCACGTCTCCAAGTGAATCCATGACTATTTTGCAACTGACTCAATAAGATTTTACTTATTGCCATTTTGTTCCGATCTAACCCTAAAAGCAACATTTATAAAGCTGGCCTTTGAGTGGAACAAGGTCTCCATACTGCCCCCTTCTCCTTTCTAACTGAATCAATAAGTTTCTAAAACATGAACAACTTATGATGATGGGTGGATGGTACCATGCATGATGCCCTTCAAGCAGAAATTGACTATATTGAACTAACCCTGAGTGTCTTGACCGCAACAATCTTGTTATGTTTCTTCCAGATCGCTTCGTACACCTCCCCGTACTGGCCCCCTCCTAGCTTGTTCTTCATGGAGATGTCGGTCCTCTCGATCTCCCACTCATCCGGCAGTGGGGACACACCATAGATGATGGGTTTCTGCATCTTGGCTGCAGGGTAGCGCAGCGTCGTGATGAGGCCGTCTGATTGCTTGCAGTGGTGGTGCACCAGCTCGGCGATGGTACTGAATTTGCTCTCAGTCGTGACGAATACCTGGTCAGAATGAAAAGAGTAANTCATGGAGATGTCGGTCCTCTCGATCTCCCACTCATCCGGCAGTGGGGACACACCATAGATGATGGGTTTCTGCATCTTGGCTGCAGGGTAGCGCAGCGTCGTGATGAGGCCGTCTGATTGCTTGCAGTGGTGGTGCACCAGCTCGGCGATGGTACTGAATTTGCTCTCAGTCGTGACGAATACCTGGTCAGAATGAAAAGAGTAAGAGTCATACATGAAAATAGCTACCATAGAATTATAGTCAAACCTATATATAATGAACCTTCTATAGCGACCATCTATCAATAAAGACAACATTTTCGGTTTCCCTTTGATATCAAAACATGTTCTAAAGTAACCTGCACATAGGGAAAACCTGCTCTTCTTGTCTCCCTTGGGTGGTCTTTATGTACAGGTTTTACAGTCTAAAAACCATTCAAGGGAGAATAGATAAGTGGTCTTTGTAGGAAGGTGATCATAATATGTAGGTTTCTTTATGACAAAAAATGATCAAGGAAAACAAAAAACTTGCATTGCTCATACAAAACAGGTGGTCTTTCAACTCAGGTGGATGCTACAGGAGGTTTAATTGTACCCATAGTGTTAGGAAATCACCTAATCTCTTTCATCCTCTCCTATCAAACATTACAAGTAATATTTGGAAGCACAGACTGAAATGTGTTAACTAACGTCCTGACAGAATGGTTGGCCTTAGGGTTTATTAATAATTCACTTTCTAATAGGGAAATTTTACATCACAATTAGCATCAATAATGAAATTTGATAGAATTACTCATATAGCATGTATGCCTCAACAAATTGTGTACACAAGGTGTACAAATTTATTGATGTGTAACTGATTTCAATCAATTTATGAATGTAAATATAATTACAATGGCTCATGTTGAAAATGTAAATAAGTAATGGTAATTTTGATAAATGTCCATCCTTGTTGCCATTAATTTTCCTTTCAATTTGCATTTTCAATTCTCAAGAAAAGCATCTACCATGTTTTTTTGAAATGTAGAAAGAACTCAGAAAAGACACATGTTTGTAGGCAATAACTTTCAATGTGATACAAACACACAAACAGGACAGTAAGGACACGGCCACAATACGTAGAAGAAAAACAACAACTTCTTACTGATAATATTATTAATCATTTTATGAGCAGTCTGATGAAAGAGCCTTCACAAAAGATTGATTTCACTAATCCTCATTACAAGATTAACCCCAGGATCCTGTGTTCAGACTCAATCCAATAAGATTAAGTATAAAATCACTGTCCAAACCACAAGGTCAGTGACCTCATTATCACTGAGTATCCTTCCAGAATCTTGTTTTCTTAAATATGACCTTAGTCACTTAAATGAGTTTCGTCTGATTAATCTATTAATCTGTTTTCAAAGAAAATTGTATTCTTTATACTGCTGGTGTGCTCTCCTACACTGCAACACTGCATGTTGTAGTGTTTATAATGTTACAGTGTTTGTTGTTTGTTTAAAGTCTAATAATTGTGTCACAAATATCCTGATATGGGTAATATCATTTCAATTAAAGCATTCAAAATGTATGTGATATTTCAATGACATAATGTATTTACATTATTATCTCTCTGTTTTATTTATGACCTACTTATGACCTATTGCAGGGTGATCTATAAAGCTGGGATCCCAACTTATTCCTGAATCTTGACATAGCATACATAGCTAGTTTTCTAAATGTTCTTTTCATGCTAATTTCTTTCTATTATATAGCTATTCACAGCAGCAAGTTTATGCCGTTACTATTTTGTTCATACTTATATATATATTATATATCAGAAAGAAAACAGCATACTTCCACGTAACTTTACTTCACATTGATGGTCTAATGTTAAATCAAACAACTACAAACCTTTCCATCTGATCCACTGCTGATTCTATAGTGGTACACCCGGCCATCGAAGCGGAGGGATATCGACCTGTGACCGGGACTACTTTCACTGTCTCGGACCAGGAAGCTGCCGTCGATGCCACTACTGAGGAGATACTCGGCGGCATTGCGAGAGATAGGACCATGGTACCAGGAGTGCTTCTCAAGGCTGTTGAAGGGGGTGACGTATGTCACGGGCACCCAGCCTGTCTTGCCGTTCTTGAGCTTCTTGGCCTCGCACCATTCTCCGCCCTTGTTGTAGCCGAGGATCCGGACATGATCACCTGCAAAGACAGTCATTTATACATTAAAAAAAATTATATATGAATCTTTCAGAGAGTTAGAGGGTATTGAATATCAAGTGAAGTCTCTATGAAATAAAGGGTGTATCTTCAGTGAGCCCCCACCCCTCCCCTAAAAAACAAAAATGAAAGTAATCTCTTAGATTTCTCAATAATATGTCACCAGTACATGAAAGAGAGGGAGAGAAAGAGAAAAAAAAGACAAGCATACAAAGTTATAAAAATGGACAGAGAATGAATTAAAGCGGAGTTGACAGTAGAGCAGGAGTATCTATTTGTACAAAATAGATCATGATAATTTCAAACTAGAGAATCCAAAAATGTGAAGGGTCGATAGTGTCATGGCTATCATAACAGAAATGGGAATTTTAATCTTGTGAATGAAGTTTCAGCAATGTTTTATACTGAAAAAAAATGAAATTACAGTGTTTCTGAAAAACACTATCTACATTTTTACAACACAGTCAAAATCTGTTTTTAAATTTGAATGCCATGAAAAATGATGAACCAGTAATGAGATAAGGTACATAAATGTTATTGAAAATGCAAAAAAAAAAATTCTAAAAGAGGAGATAAATGTGGCAGGGAAGAGCATCAGCTGATAGTGATCTGATTGACAGGTGTTATACAGCACCGATTCATCACTGCTTAAACCACAAAATCAAATCACACTTATAATGAACGATCAATGAAAATGTGTTTTGTCCCTAGGGAATAGGCAGTTATTGTGCAAGTGCCAAAATGAGATTTCCCTTACAAAGTGTAACCGATTATTGATCGTACCTGTTTACATTTAAAATTAACCAATATTTGCTCACAAACACGTTTTCGCTCGAGGCTAAGGTGTCCTGACAGAAACTTGTTTCACCATAGTTATAGGCCTACATGCATCATTAGGTTGCAGGTATAGTTACTTATTAGAATCATTTTTCTGCAGGCAAAGCAATTTTACATTGTATCCTGCTAAGCTGACGATATTACCGTATTCCATATATATACATTAACCAAATACAAATAAGTTACATCCGTAGGCATGTACATGTATATGTTAAATCTATTACACTTAAAACCCCAAATTCAATATCATGCAGAATTCAACCCATCATTAATTTTCCAGCTGAGAACCACAGTCTACTTCAAATATGCATTTCTGCATACAATGGTTGCTCGTTACAGCTGCCAGCAAAAAATAGCTTGAATTTCCTTTTATAAATACACACAGACCTAAACTTGAATTCACGCCAGCTATTAGTTAAGCATAGATGTTTGTTATGGGTAAATACTAGCAGGAATGTGTCAAATATGCTTTGGAACAGTTTAGTATCACCTTAAATCAATGGTGTTAAACATATCAGTTCATATTCTGGCAATGCACTATCATCTATCAGACCTTCTGAGTCATTTTCAAAAGTTCATTCTCCTCCTTCCCCTTTAGAATTATTTGAAAATTAAGCTCATTAAATCTCATTACTCAGTGAACCAAATAATGGGAAAGATCATTAAAATATCATCAATTGAGTGTAGTTAATGACTTGCATAAATCAGCTTGAGTAAAACAAAGTATCGAGTGATCACGCTCCAACACGTAACCCTATGAAGAAATCAATGGTGTACCAACATGACATGCAAAATGTTTCAAATTTGTTTTTTAAAATGCTATACCGGTATTAGGGAATGGGACAAAATTTTCTGGAAAGTTTGATATTTTCCATGTTGGTGTTGCTCCCCTACCCCAGGAGTTCCTAAGTATATAAAGTTTTGTTACGGTGACACAAGTATACACCTAGGCTACTGAAATTGATCTGGAAACACTAAGACAACCATATCCCTCCAGACCTCCTTCCCCCTCTCCCTCCCCTCCCAGCAATGCCCAACTATCATCCTTACCCTTCCTGACAGTGAGCTGGTTCTCGACACCGCCGTTGAAGTCTTAGAGGACCACAAAGAGGTCGGGATCGTGCTCGTCACCACCGCAGACATCTTCAGTTGAGTTCCATCCAGCGATATCTGGAGATGTAGTATGGGTTGGGGTACTGGGTAGAGGACGTGACTGGATCGTGTCCGAAGGGAAGTTATCTGTAGAGGTGGAAGAAATGCAAGAGAAAAGTTGTTATTGTCAGTTGCATCAGTATTTGGACGAATACAGGAGAAAGATGTTCAAATAAAAGTTTGATTCTTTTTATTTTATATAGGCCACAATATTAAATCAAAACAAGGATATTTGTCCACAAGTATGTGTTCAGTTTACTTCAACCTGGTTCATACAATTTATTTAGCTCGAAACAAAACAACAACAAAAGCATCAAATGACAACATAAAAGTTTCAAACATAATTTCAAACAAAGCAATATTCACAGTGAACGATTCAAGAAAGAAATGGGATTTTCTAATTATATCTTTCCAATTTCCAGTTGAGAGAAAAGAAAGAAAAACACAGTTGCACCTCTTTTAACGTACATTTTTGTTGACATTCTACTTCTTGATGATTGAATCTCATTTTAGCAATTACCCAAATGGAATTTTCTATCACATGCCTTTTAATTTTTCTCACCAAAAACATTAGATAAACGTGTGCATTAAGACCGCCAGCTTATAAGTTATAAACATCACACTTCTCGTCTCAATGTATTGCACAGAAGTAATGACCTACTTACAAAATCTGAATCAAGGATTAGTTTCTTGCTAAACCCATTTAATGCCTCCATCTAACTCTCTCTCTCTCTCTTTCAACCCTCCCTTCCCATCTCTTTCTGAAGATGTCATTATCTTGTCTATCATACACCCGACTCTCTCAATTCCTTCATGTTTTTCTTCAATGCTGCTCTCGTATCCAAATCCTCTGGTTTCTGCATAGATCTTATCACGGAGGGAGAACGAGGAAAAAACCCTCAGCTTCAAGCGATGGCACACCAAGGTGCATTTAGAAGGGATAACATTTCAGATATCTAAACCTCCCATGTCAATAACAAGAGCTTAAAATGTCCCAACAACTTGCTAATACAGGAAAGGTCAGTGCCAATCTCCGCAGCAATACAGAGCTACATGTATACACGGAGGGACAGCTTTCCAAGTTCGCACCGGCTTAACGCCAACGAGTCTGCCTTAGCGGTGGCATGACTGAGGAGAGAAGGAATGTGTTTCAAAGAAGTCTTCCCTAAAACCCCCCATAATGGAAACAGTGGCAGCGGACAATAGCCCTGCATGCATGCACACTCCCCTGCCACTGCCTCAGGTACCTTAGTCGAGACGGAAGAAGCGCTACTTGTGCCAACAAAAGATGTTTGCAGAAGCCTCGGCTCTTTGAGTTTTTAGGTGGTATTGAGGCGGCTTAAAGCGAGACACAGTGTCCCATGGTTCTTTCCGAGATTTTTCATTAGACTTTCAGGAGCCAGATAGGAGATGAATTTTTTTTAAAGAACACATAGGAAAAATAAAATAAAACTTGCAAAGAATTAAGACAGAATTTCAGAGAGAATAGGGTAACAACCTTTTCCAGAATCCAGAAAGTTTCTAGCTTTCATGAAACAAACATCTATTTTGGGGAGCTAAAAAGAGAAAGAAGAGTATTAAAGGAAACTTTACAATTCTGTGAGAGTCTACAGCCAAAAAGCATTCTCCATTACTTAGATGCATAATGCAGCAATAGTCATAACAAACAAAAGAGAGTGAGAGAGAGAGAGAGAGAGAGAGAGAGAGAGNCAGAGCGAGAGACAGGGAGACAGCAAGAGATACAGAGTGAAAAGGGGATGGAAGGAGAAGGAGTTAAAGAGAGAAGGAGAGAGAGGGGGGGGGGTGGAAGAAACTAAACAAAGGGATGGAACTAATAGCTTCTTCAAGTTTAAGCCACGTGAACTTAACAACCAATTGTACACCATGCCCTGAGGGGTATTCAGGATGCCAACATTAACCAACTCAAATCTGAATATACTTCCACAAATAATCACCTCTTAAAATCAAGGGACGGTGGTCGCCAATTTGCGCATTGGGGTGGCACTCCGCCATGTACTCATCTTGCGTCATTGTTTTTTTGTTAGGTGAGCCTCCTGGTGGTTTAGCTCCCACGGGGCACGTGTCGCCTTCCACGGTCTACCACCACATCACGCTCCAAAACAGGAGTCCGGAAGAGCGTTAGCGAAAAAATCAATACGCCCTCTTTTTGGATAGGCTCCAACGCTAATCAATGTTTTGACTCTTTAATTTTGGAGGAAACAACATGAGACTCGCCTGAAACTAGAATGGGTACTTGGGTGAAAATTGATAGTAGATAATTGACTTGCAACCTCAATTTTGTTGATGCAGGACAATTCTAAGTACACAATTTTCCCTGGATATGGAATATAGAATATCACCTGCCTGAACGAGAGCTCCTCTCAAATTAGGAGTGAAAGAGGGGAAACGTGGAAGCTGAGACAGGCTGAAATCAAAACCGATTTCTTGAGTTTCAATCCTGTGAAAGTGGGCAATAGCTCTGATACATTAGAAACATGCAATGTTTTCATTTCATACCAAAATACAGCATAATGTTACATATTTTTCACTGTTTTTAACAAACCCCCCAAGCAAAATGAATCTTTTCTGAAAGATGATTGGTTGATCATTTATTGTTTATCAAAACAGTATTTCTTGCCTCTGGGGTCTACTGTACATGCTAAAATTTCCTGACACAAAAGAATACAAGAGTTATAAACAAGAAAAGACAGTTTCCATCAATCTTGATAATACCTGTAGAGTTTGAACAACAACAAAAACTCTGGAAAAGATTTTTATCATGAATTAAGAGGTGCAGTTTCAGTTCCATCTATTCTAATAATCTCCCTTAATGAAGCAAGGGCTGAGACAACATGTTGAAAAACATACATAGGTTCTGAACAGAAGTATATAAAAGTAGTCAATATACATGTACACTGTAGAATGGGGTCAACTACCTGCATAGACGATCCGTTTTCCTGTAGCCTTTTAAAAACACCAGTCCCCAACAAGATATTCCCCATTTTAGGTAAAGGACAAACTTAAAAACCAACATAGTAAATACAATTTTGTTTTATGAAAAACAGGGGTCCCAGAGCATACAGCATACTCTGTTGTGTGCTACTCCCATGGGTGTATATCCCCAAAAAATGAAAAAAGAAAGAGAAAAGAAAATTAAAGAAAATCTATAATTTACCCCTCCAGGTTTTTTGTTACAACACTGCATTACCCTAAAACAACAATTGGAAAGGGAGCATGATTGAAAATAAAGTGTGAATCTATGCATGAAAAATCCATTGGCTAAATAAAGCAGCACTGGATGAAACGCAAGGGTGCAGTTGGCGGCGCACAGAGGCCATATCCACTGAGTATCGGTGCAGGCGTCACCCTGCCAGTCTCGTCTCATCCGAATTGCACTGAGGATCGACTTAAGATGTTAGACACGCTCCGTTAGAAGCCCTAGGGGCATGGGATGCATGCTCAAAATGAATTCAATTGCACCCCAAATATGATCAGAGTCTCGTGTCCTCCGCTTTCTCACAACTCCATTTTTCCCCTTGCCCGTTTTAGAGAAGCGCATTATACGCCTCTGGATGTTTCTAAGACCTTGTGCGCTTTTTATTTTCTTTGTCTCATTGTCAGAAGTTGTTTTCTTTTCTAAGATGGAAGTTAATGAAAATATATTTTTAGCAACCTTTTCTTCTTCATTATTTGATTCACTTTCAGTTTCTATCTCTTGTCTTCATATTTCCTGCACTTGAGACTCTTTTCTTTTGACTGGTCATCATTTTATCTTGTATTTTATGCCCATGTTTCTGTTCAATTGTAGTCGCATACAATTTAAACAAAGATGACCAGATCACTATGTATATTCCTAGAAAAGGAGTACATGTACATTTAGTTTGTAAATGAGCATTCATTTGGCCTACATGTATGCCTTTCATCCTATGATGGACTTGGTTATGGAGGATTTATGCTTTACCAAAGGTACCAACACATCAGCTTCTTTTTGAACCCAGAACTTCCAAGTTAAAAGACCACTGCTACATGTACTCATCGTGCCTCCTCAGGGCAAGTCCAAGGAGTTTTTGTCCCATACGTTGCCAACCACATAGAGCTCACATTTCAGTACATCTGATGACTGTATCAAGCTAAAAGCCCAACTAGAACTTGGATCAGACAAAGGATCAAATACAATGATATTCTTATGTTAATCTATGTTCGTAACTCCATTATAATTGGCATTGTAACTTGGTCTTGACCATCTAAAAATACTTTCAATTAAAAGGCTGTTTAGTAAATGTTGTACAGGAACAGAAAGAGGGCCACTTTGCGATGGAACAGAACTTGATATAAATACTGGTCATGTGATTACCCCCACAAAGGGATGAGGTGTTGAGATGGAGCAGTACCGACATGAGAGATCAGGTGTGAAACATTTGCGGGCTGCGACCAACTGCGGCCGCAGGTGTCGCCGTGGCGCAATCAATTTTCATTATCGCACAGGGAAACGCAGCTTATCTGCTGGCAGATTAACGCGATACATTGCTGATTGAATTATGGAGAAGGTTGTTGGAGGGTGTGAGAGTATTTGGTCATGATGTACCGAGATGATGGGATGAGGATGTTGCCATAGCAACCGCATCATCTGCTCCCTCTTGACAGCAAGGGTGTCTTGAACTATTAATCCTCTCTCAAAAATGGTTACCCACACAATTAGCTTCCAGGACAAAGGATGGATCCAGCTGCCATGGAACAATACACTATTAGTTCACTGACATTCTTTCCCCTTCCTATTCTGGTTATTTGAGCCCAAAACAATGCATTGTTGTACACTAATTAGCCCATCATTGTCAATAAAGCATACAAGGGGTGGATATGGATTGATCTCTTATTTTTATCTCCGTGGTTTGATACAGATCAAATACACTTTAAAGCATTAACATAAGTGGATTCCAATCACACTAAAGTGAAAGCATATATTTGATTCAAGGCATACTTATCAGAGTACATCTAATTAATGCTGCATCATTTTTATTATTATTTTTTTTTTTTTGGGGGGGGGTTGATGCTTATATTGTGACTTTTATTTGTCTTTCCATATTTAACAAATTTAACAAATTAATTAAGGCTTAGCAGAAAAAATCTAAATGAGATACATTTCAAATCCAAACCTCTACCTTGATACCTGTGTCATACTGAGAAAGTTAACTGAAAATCAATTGCTATAAAAGTATTTGACACATTCCTCTGCAGTCATTCTTTGATGCTATTTTCATCGCCGGCATCATCGTATTTCAAATTCTAGATGGGGAGAATAGCCCCCTCGCTGGGCTCAGTGGGGCTCCCATCCACTCTCGGTTAGCCAGGACAATCAGCACAGCCAGTCTTTAATCATACCCAATTGTCAGCCGTGACCTGGGAGGTCACAGGTCAACTAGGATAGAGGTCAAAGCTGGTCTGTTACACTGCCCTATATTTGAATGAAGGTTTGCGGTTGAAGTCATATCAGACAGTTTTGTGTGAAAGTTGTCAATTTGATTCATGATTTCTGATAAGAGTACATGTAGGAAGATTCATTGATCATTAAAAAATTGTGAAACATGTCTATATATGAAGTCTCTCACATTTTAAAACAGATATTAGCGACAGAGAGAGAGAGAGAGAGAGGGGGGAGGGGGCGACAAAATAGTTTTTGTTCATTTGTTTAAAAAATGCAGACAAAATCGAAGAAATTATACTTTTCAGCCAACCGCCTTAAGTATTTGAATCATCTCCCTCGTTAAGGGCTGTAGATTTGGGTCCATTACAAGTCCAATAATCAGGGCCATATTTTTGTCAAAATATTATAAAAGCAATTACTATATAATCAAATAGTTCATACTCCTAATATTAGAGCTTACATGTAACTTTTCTACATTATTCACAGATCCCATGTACTAAATGACATTACATTGTCGATGAGCTATTCAAAGAAAACACAATTTATACATGTAAACATGTATTTTGAAGGAATACTTGCAGTCTCAAGTTTCTAACATGTACAGTACCTTTAATATCTTTACTACATATTAAAAGCTCATTAAAATGCCTATAAACATTGTTCATTGTTTTAACTGCAGTGCTGTGAATCACTCTTGAAACCTTTTAATGACTCCTACATGATGTAGTACAACATAATACATTTAATGAGGCTTCCACATGACGTATTGTTATTGTACACTGTAGCCGTTGCCTTTTCTTTTTATGATCACATAAATAAAATTGTATTGAATTGACATATCAGCAGCTTCTCAACAAAATATTATCAGACATACATGTACAATAGAAATGGAATAACAGTAGTATGAGCTGCAAATGTAATTTTGTATATAATAGATCTATGAGGTCAAAATTGTTGATTTACTGCACCATATTACGTGTTGAGAGCCAGAAGGGCACAAACTCATTTACACAGAGAGCCAATGTCCTTCCGGTTTTGAATGGACATGAACTTTTCAAATCCAGTGTTGACCTCAGACTTTAACAGCTGTTTGAGCCAGAAGGATGATAATGTCAGCGTGTCCACACACAAAACAATTTATCGCGAAACTCTATAAAGAATCATCGTATAAAGAATCATCCAATGAATTTCAGAGTGTCCACACACAGGAAACGTCGTCTAACTAATCATCATTTAAATTCCAGGATGTCCACACACAGAAGAAAGTAATCCTGAAAATCTACAGCGAAATGTCCTGCTGGCATGAAATAGAAGCGGAGATGAGAGGTCAGGTCTCCTTTCGCGCGAGGTCAAGTTGAGGCCCCGCCCAGTTAGTTACACTAGTTAGACTAGTTCCGTCCACACACAAAATGTCCGTGATTAGGCGTGATTCTTTATCGAGTTTCAGTTCGAAACGATGCCCAAACCTGCTTTTCGTTAGACTAGTTTCGTTATACGACGCATCGTTAGTGAGCATCCACACCTACATATTACATCGTAAAACTATTGAGAAACGCTATCGCTATCGCAAAACGGTATAGCTAATCACGCCTAATCACAAAAAATGTTGTGTGTGGACAGGGGGCATACTGCATCACAAAATCAACACCCTTCTTCCTCTGAACAGATAATATTTCCAACAAACATCACAAGTGAACTTTGAAGATTTTTATTCTGGGCAGGATTTATCACCCTTGGTGTAAAAGGGGTTAAGTTGGGCCTGTTTAGAATATGATTTTGATTTTCCAGAACACCTTCAAATGCTTTGATACAACAAAAGAGTTTTCTGCATCTAATCTTCTTGAGAGCTGACTTGTAATGCAAAAGAGGCTAATACATGAGTTAAGATCTAGAGTCAAGGGGCTGGAGCCCTGGGCACTATTTTATATGCCATTTTTGTACAGACATCAGGGATGATTCATCGATCTTTCTCTAATCATTTCTCCATTACTCTTCATCATCCACAAAATGAAAGTCTAGGTTTTTAAAATTATTACATGCACTAAAAACTCGCTCAGCTTCTGTATATAAAAATGTGAGAAGGAAAATAATTTTAAGGGATATAAATCAATAAAGACTGGTGATACTGTCTTAGCCTGGGGATATTGGTGACTGTACACAGAGATGATAGCAGAATAAACCAACACTATGGTAGGACTGGTAAAAATCGTTTTGCTTTGTTAATGTATGCAATAAACAAGATAAAATGAACAAAATATCATAGGGCTTACCCGTACATGTACTTGTTGATCTTAATTGTTTCGTAAAATTTGATTTGCAAAAACCTAGGGAATAAGGTTGAAATTTTACCTTCCAGATAGGCTTACATAATTGTATGTAAATGTGTATCCATAAAAGATACAGTAAACATAATTTTTTTACTCCCATTTTGAATCAAAATCATCATTTGGCAATTTTATCCAATTATAATGGAGAAATATCAACCATTCAACATTCTACTTATTTGTTGAACTGCCTTCAATGAAAACTCTGGTTGAATGAATCCTTGCATTTTTTGTTTATTTCCTCTTCCAACTGAGAATAAAAATACTCTTTATAACACTGCTTGCATACTACATGTACTAGTATTACAAACATCATGAGGCTTTGGATAGTGTCACCGACAGGCTAGAAGAAGAAGAAAAAAAAAAGATGACAACGACAAATTAGTTGTTGAAGCGTTATGCCCCAAACTGAGTCACCGCCTGGTTTTTTCTTTCTGCATGTACCCTTTTTGTGCCAATTGCTTTGCGGTCATCTTTTTTTCGCTTGCAATACAGTGAATATCAGAGACTTTGATAGAATGAGTAACAATTTACCCAAAGGAGTGGTTTTTATATAGCGAGAATGTGAGAAGTGCATGTATTACAGAGAATTGCGTGTATTGCAAATTAAGTTTGGCTTCTTGTGTTATGACTGTATATTGCATGCATTTGCATTGCTGCAGCGTAGGCCTGCCTATACAATGTACATGTACCGTTTAATAAATAAAATCATCTTTCAAAATTACATTTGATATTTTCACAATGGTACAAGGATATTTTCCGGATATCAATTACAAATATTCCAATCTCACATTTGTTTTAGAAAAAAAGACAATCATACAAAGTTCTTGTTTTCTACACAAATATTAAAGGGAAACCTGCAATGTCTTCAATTCAATTTCTCTTTATATGTCAGTCAAAATTGCCAGACATGAAAGTAAGGAATATTGATGTAATTAACATCACACATGTCTATGATTTATGAATCCATATTTTATGACGAGGAGAGCTCAGAGAAAATTAGTCTCCTAACATGATAATATATTTTTTTTCATTAACAGATATTATCTTTCAGGATAACATAATAATTAGTGCTGTACATGTATTTTACTGAATGCAACTGAAACCATGAGTGAACTTTTGAAGGAGACGAAAATTAGAAGTAGACCTAATATATCTGAAAAAGTGTTTTCTCAGTAAATGTGGTTAACTCAACAGATACAAAAAGCTTGAAATAAATCAAGTATTTGCGGACAGCCATGAGCAAGGTATTAAAGAGGACTCCAGCACTGTACAAATAAACAAGTTCTAGAAAGGATTCTTGAAGAAAACCACATATTCTAAAGAGGGAACCGCAAGGGGAGAATAAAGCATTCAAACCGACAAGCAATTCGGCAACTGACTACTGTGTACAATTCAAATGCTTGTATAAAATGGAATGGCTGATGTGGTGATGTATTGGCAGAATACAAGTGTACCCATCATGAAGGCCAACGCTTGAGAGTCAGTAGGGCATTAAGAAACATAATTGAACATATAAAGCTAACACCAACAACAAGTTATATTTGCTACAGACTACCATAATGTACAATTCAAATGCTTTAAAAAATAGTTTATTGGCTAATGTGGCAATGCACAGGCAGAATTACGTGTACGCTTGGCAGGGGCAATCATCTCCTAAAAACCATAAGGATGTTCACCAATATCCTTTAAAACAGAGCTAACACCAATCTGACTATATCAGCAGGTGATATCAAGTTTATACGTGGAAGTGTCGTGATCTACTTCTATCTGCAATTCAGAATGACAGCAATTTCATACTTGGTTCAGCAAATGTAGCCTTTTACGGCTACCTATCCAATATGAAACGTGAGTGGAATACGGTGTAGACGAATCCTTATTCGCATGATAGACAATATGGTGTAATAGTAAAATCATGCATGATATAGATCGATGAAATGAAAGAAAAAAACTTTTTCAATATTCAAATGTTCATCTTATATTCAAGTAATGTTTAAAGATAGAAAGTAAATTTCTTGTATGGCTACATATTCAGTTTCAAGTAATAATACAAAGAAACAAACTGGTAACTTTCCCCATACCAATGATAATGTGTAGTACCCTCACTAAACAAGATGACAATGGTTTTATTTATATCAAACTGAAAAGATATCCAGGCCCATCACTACACTTTTGCAGTAGCTCCTTAGATTACTTTTATAAACTGCTATCAAGTCAACATTTCTTATCCTTAATTCAAGTCTAAACCAGTTCAATCACGTCATGTGGGATTCCTATATACACCCAAATTGTCGAGAGGAAATCACAGCGCAAAAAATACTCATATCTGATCACGCCCTAAGTCCCAGCCCAGCCGTCCTAATCATTCAGCATTGATGTTTGAAATTTCAAACATCAATGCCTTAATTTCGTAGCAAGCTTCTCTAAAAATAGCCATCAGGAAATCACAACACTCAATTACAAGCCCCTGTTTTTCCTCTTGAACATAATGAACTCCTCACCATCATGTGCCGTTTTCCAACCAGCTCTACCTAAGCCTTCACGGAAAGCCAAACTTTGAGGGGTATTACCGCATTTAAATCAGCATGCATCGTTGAAATGGGAATAATTGGATAAGATTTGTGGGGTTATGCCATCTATCATTGGTTGACAGTATGGTTTGAGTGGCATGGGATGGGGAATCGAAGCACGCTCTAGAGAAACGCGACAGAAACGGGACAGCGTTACATTGCCGACAATACTTGGTTTCCTGGTTGTTTGGAAGTTGGAGCAAGTTTTTTTTTGTTTTTAACGGACTCCCTAAGTTTGTTGCCTTGCTAAAAGTTGACTAATTACCATGTACATGTACACTATTTGCAATCAACTGATATAAATGCCATAACAATTTTCTAAAGAACAACAAATTCTAGTCCAAAACCAACTTGCATTGCATTACAGGATAGGATAATATGAGGTATTAATATGAGGTATTATCAAAAGAAGAGTAAATAACTGCTAAATATTGGTGACAAAAATAGACCTCTTGCTGTCATAAGTGCATAATGAAAATGTTTCATATAAAGACATTATAATACATAAGATTACTTTGACCTTGACTTGAGGCTAATTTGGTAGAAATATTATCATATAAAGATCATATGGACCTTGACTTGAGGCTAATTTGGTCGTTAAAACAATTTAGGACAAGTGAAGACAATTTTCGGCACAGGATGTGCATAATTGGTCTTTTGTTGAGGAAACTTCAATGAAGTGACATCTTCATGAATTTATAAGATCTCTATGTTCACATTTGGTACCGGTAGTTGTTTGCAAGATCATGACAAATTCACATAATTGCCTTGTCATTTTGGCAAGATTTCCTTTTTTTGTGCTTAGTCAACATCTTCAAAATCCCTGAACTAATTTACTGCACAGTAAAATAGCAATAATAAAACTATACTGTTAAACCAGATTATTTTGAGAAATCAAACTTTCATGAATGATATTTGAAATAACATCAGTCATGTTTTTGGCAACTCAAAATACTGATACTTGAAGCGATTCCTTTATGTGAATCATCAGTGCCCAATAAAGAGTCAATAAACTGGTGGTTTTAATTGCAATAGTAACTAATTGACTGTTTATGAAACATCGCCTTTCCATTTCCAAGTAACTGACCGAGCATTGTTATTTCCCCAGTCATAGCATTCAATAACATTCCCGCAATTATACTAGCGAATGCTCTCTATTCCGCTGTATGGTTTAAGTTCAATAATGACTTATCCCAAAGTGCAAGATCAAATTACTTTAACAACAATTCATAACCGAAACCAAGTCAAGATCAAAGGTGCTATGCTTGGGGTTAGCAGGTATTTACGTCTGACCAGCCCTTGAACTCTCTAAATTTATTAGAAGTAGGGAGTGAGAG
>BEXV01000787.1:49742-77122 GCA_003118195.1 Hemicentrotus pulcherrimus | reverse complement strand
GAGGGAGGGAGGGAGGGAGGGAGAGTGAGGTGAGGGAAAGATAGAGGGAGAGGAGAGAGACAGAGAGGGGGAAAGGAAGGAAAAGATGGGAGGTAAGGTGGAAGAGAGGGAGGAGAGGAGGAGGGAGGGGAAGAGAGATCAACTGCTAAAACAAGGAGAAACAACACAAAGCATGCAATTAAAATGTTGACTAATAGAAATACTCCACGATTGAGGTAGACACGGCATTACTAAATTAAAAATAATTTTCAAAATGAATAAAAATTGCAGCCTTTACTGCCTATTCAACAAGTTTATCTTATGCAGTCTTGCAGGTCAGAAAATAAGGCAATTTTTCATGGCATTTGTGGGTCAGATTCGCCTGAATGTCTTCAATTGGTTTACTGATTCCTGTAAACTCGGCATTCAAATGGGTTGCCAATGAGCAAATTTACCAGTCGTCAATTGAATGCACTTAGCAAACAACCCTTCAACCCAAGGAGCTATAAAAATCTGTGAAGTGCAAAGGAAGGTAGTACCACTTTCATACTTACTGTACGTCCTTAAATGGGTTGATGATTGATAGGGTGTATACCGAGAGGTAAGAAATTAATAAAACCTTAAAATGAGTTTTTCCAATCACCATCCTATCATCATTAATAAGAGGGCCTACATACATGTACAGAGCAATTAAATGTGCAGTTTGATCGGGGATGAAAAGTATGGATGCATTCGATATCAACCTTGAGCTACCTCGAGTTTAAATGGATTAGTTTGCAATAAATGCTTTAACCCTAAACAATCACCATAATTGATATACATGTACATGTACCCTTGCATACATTAGCAAATCTGTGAGAGAAAGCTTCAGTAAATAGGTTACTGGTTCCCCTTTTTTCGCATGCCATGAAGGTACTATGACAGCACTGAACAAAGATGTAAGGCCTACCTCTTGCAAATATACTCAAATTAGAGGACAAAAACAAAATAAATTTACGATTCATGGAAAAGTTCATCCTACAGTATGGGGCAATGACCACATTACATCAGCTGTCCACAAGAAGGCCATAACTGCCACTGACAATTCATAGCTTTTGCTGCCTTCTTGCGGGAAGCCAACGATTTGTTGGATGATCAAACCTGAAATATAATCAATATTTCTCATTTGAGTGGGTGACTTATATTCATTTTTCTCATGACTCAATATACTTCAACTCCATCAAAAGCAAGAGAACCTACATTTAATACGGTCGTGAAGACTAATAAACCATCCAAATGTAGCTCGGGGCGGTCCGTGTAGACACTCCCTCGCCCCGCTTTGTAGCTCAAATTGAATATTGCAGTCAGTCCTCAACCACTTATGATTGAACAAAGGAGTCTAGATTGCATGCTCTCGGCAGGCTGCTCCTAATCATTCATCGTCTTATTTAAGGGGGATTTAACCTTCTTTCTCCTGCCAAGAATTCCTCACTTTCAGTTTGTTGCAAACTATGAGAAAAAGACTTAAATCATATTCCAAGTTGAAGGTATAACACACAGTACAAAGAGTGCTATTTTATGTTTGTATGATGTTTCAAATTCAAGTAGCACGGAATAATAATTGCCAATCTAGTTTGAAACTGCTGGGAAAAGGTTTGGAGGCAATCAAATTGGTCATTTGGGTTGCCTTTGATGATATTCTATAAGAAATTACACAAAATTGAAAAAATCTACTTTGTACTGTGAACCCAACGAGCATGAGCATGGATACTTTAGTAAGAAACTTACTCTAAATGAAATAATCATGAAACGCTACAGTTTCAACTATTTTTTATAACAATAAATAAATCTGCACTCGTGCTTTATACAAACTGAGCCAGCTAAAGTGGTGTAATGTTGAAATGGTTTATACTTATATGAAATAATTGCACAATTATATTGAAGGTTTGTTAATGAACCTCCAAAAAAATTCTTACCTCTCCTCCGCTTCTGCTGCTTGGCACAAAATTCACAAATCACCATGGTGATGTTGATAATTAAACCGATGAGTAAAAATGGTATATCATCCCCTATAGGGAACCTTTCAAGAGAACAAGTCTGTAATGTATCAGCCAACCATTGCACAAGTCATGAGATGAAATCCACAGATAGATAGAACAGATCAAAGCTTTGTACTTGAAAAGACCCCACTGTATGATAAAGAAGATAATGGATGGCTTCTTGTTTTTAGAGCAGCAGTGTAAGATATTTGATTTTGAAGAAAAAAATCCAATCATATCAATTATATCCTAGCTGTAATGGAGATTGTGCCACGATTTTTGGCAAGATTCAAGAATGAGATGATCTAGAATTAGCAATAAGTGTATAGTCCATCCATAGTCAAGGTAGGTTTTCGAATGAGCTCCAAAAGTCTCACCATGGATGTATCCAAACCTCATTGTGTGCCTCTGAGCTGTGTGCGCACAAAGTAAACATGGACTGACTGGAGCCAAGCTGAATAGACATACAAATCAGACAGCAGACATGAAAAAAGTATGACTTCAATCTTCAAAGCTTAACCACAAGTCCCATTGTGTGCCTCTCAATTCAGAATGTTATCATCCCTTAGACATCAAAAGTCAAAGTTTATGGTTCCACAATGAGGCATATTTTTGGATTGACGATTAATAAGTACTGCACAATAACACACTAAAACCAGTAAATGACCAGTCTAGAGTAACTGTCCAATGGTCATCCAGACCAGAGTGGGTTTGAGTGGGTGAGAGTTGACCCCTGGAATAGATAAGGATGGCAGCTCAGACAAAAGTGATGTAAACAATTCCTCCAGGGGGACCTAGATCAGTTGACCACAGCTCTCCCAGGGGGGTCAGAGATAGCCTGCCTCTAAAAACTTATCAGGCTTCACCCCCACTCAGCACAGACTCCAGGATGATCGTGATGGAATAACCATTATCCAAAATACATACATGTAGGCAGACCTGAGGAGTATTTACATGTCTGTGTTTTGATGAAAGATCTTGAAGAATGGTGAAGACAGAAGTCTTGCTATCTTCTATTCCCGAAGGAAACATCCCCGCCCGAGAGGAAACAGGAGGGAGAAGAGGAGATCCTAAACTAAGACTCCCGGTACAATCCTGAGCTCAGCCTCGGTGTAAGCTCATGGCTTGAATGGACGCTCTCTTTCGTGCATTGCACGATTATGAGGGTGGCTCTTTGGCTGTGGTCGATAATCCATGCTATTTGGCATGCTATCTGCGCTGACTGACAGGAGGCTGGCTGAATTCATTACCCCCTGCCCGCCTGCCTGCTGAGGTTCTCTGACCCAGAAGATGAAGCAGAAAAAGATCCCTTTCATAATACAAATAATGTCTATTAACAGCATCTCATCGGTTTAACCCAAGTTTTTTTTTTTTTTAATCTGGAACTCATTTGTGTGAATTCTTATTTAAACTAATTTTTGATATCTTTATACCAAATATAACAAAATAAATTTAAAAAAATTGGCATGACTCTGCTTTTTAAAATTGTACTACTCATGGGCTAATTATCAATCTGATGGTGGAATTGAGGAAAGAAAAAAAATCAACCATGCTTTAATCGTTTATCAAACAGTAAAAGAGATGTTATGTAAATATAAAGAACAGAAAACATGCTGGAAATCACATGTTCATGTACAACTCATATTTTAACATAAGGCAGAACTAATTACAGGATATCACCTACCAATTTTTTTCTTCTGTCAAATGTTGTGAAGTCATGAACATTCGGGTTATTTATTCATCTGGTAAGAATTGCCTTTCTGTAATGGAATTACATGTTATCAGCTACTCATGCAGTGTGTATCTTTTTATACAGGGCCCCTCCTAACCAGCATATTGTCTCTTCCAGGCTAGAAAGGAGTAAACTCTATATGAGTTAACGCCCTTCTGGCTTTAAACAGAAATCCACAATGCTAAGAAAACTTCAAGGCAACTCAGGCATTATAGACCCGGGTCTGACCCAGGTCAAATCTTCAATATGAACGCAGCCTCAGAGGTATTTCTAGTCAATCCTCGAGAAGGAAGAGTCTCCTGTAGACAGAGTAAGAAAGACAGATTTCCTATATTTTCAGGAATATTGATCATGGGTGAAGAAGGATCCTTTAGAGATTCATAATTCAGGAGCAGATTTTTTCAAGAGGGGCATCGTTTTGGGTGTCCATGTCTCCTCGAGCACTAAAGTTGGCTTTCTGCAATGCAAGCTGGCAGGCACAAAAAACTTGAGTGCTTTCTGAAAGGAGTCTTGCTCGATTTGACAACAAAAAAAAACTTTGGGAATTTACTGGTCTATTCTATTTGGTTTTATTTTTTCAAATACAAACTAGCCATTACAAGTTATGGCTGAAGTATCATATGGGGGGGGGGGGCCAATTCTATTTTCTTTGTTGTTATTAAAAAAAAATTGAATGGATTATGCACCAAAAGTATTATTAGGATGAATATATATGAAATCTAGTATTTGCAAAACCAATAAGAATACCATAAATATGAGAGGAAAATGAAACATGTTGATAAAAGATCCTTTTACAAATGGTTATGTTTATATGGTTGTTTGTAAAGCTCTGCTCCACATCATTTACCCCCACAGTAAATATTGAAGAGATATTTTCATTTATTACTTTCCCTGGTACAAAAACAGCTCATCCTGAACAAATTTCTACTCTTCGTTTACACACAATCAATCATTCCAAATAACTTAAATATATTTAAATACTGTTTCCCTCTGGTATCATAAGACACACCCCCTTTTTATCTGGTGTCTCGTTAATCACTACGTGGAAGAAGCTCTATCCAAAATCAGCCAATCACAAACACACACAATGTCATGGTTACACATGCAAGATGAAATATACACACAATATTTGTGGACAGTGGCCATTCATATATTTTATGACTAATGATTGTAGAATTCTGTTTATCAAATTCTATGAGAGACATAACATTCCCTATAACTTTGTATATTGCAAACAAAGAACCATGCATTTGATGAGCACTGTAAAAATGTCCTACGCAAAATAGTCAAAATACATGTCAGGGAATAATTTTCCTGGTATCGCATCGCAATTTGCTATGCATTTTCGCATGACTGCTATACAAAATATCTTTTGTGTAGCAGTTTTCTTCCATAGAAATGTACAGAATTTCATTTGAAATATTTATCCATCGGCTTAAATTGCTAATCAAAAAATTTGAGGAAAATTATTCCCTGCATGTACATGTACCTTGTCACCTACACGTACAGTGTACATGTAGAATGACAATGCATAAACATGTCTCATATTTTTGATATTTCTAACTTTCTTTGTTATATTATTTCTGTCTGTTTAATAGACATTCTAATTAGACGTAATAGAAATTCTATGTGAGCAATGATACCTTCAAATTATCATGCTCAATACTTGTTGGACTGTGATTATGAGGTTTAAATTTCTGGAAAAAAATCCCTTTGAAGGTGCAACTCTCTTGAAAAGAAATTGTTAAGATCATTTCACATCTCTCATCTTCACACCAAAGATGTCAGAGGTGAATAAAAAATAAAGATGGGAAAAAAACAAGGAAAAAAACAACCAAGAATTGTAAGGATTTGCAAATGCAATAGGCCTATGAACATTGTGCTACGTACATGTGAACATATACAACTGATTTACTTCATGTCTTAGTGTCAAGACAGCCTGCTTGGATGTTCAGTCATAAATCAGAACCCTCTCTTTATTACTTCTTGTAACTTATTACTCCCTAGCTTGATGTTAATCATGGTTACTGTCTTTTTGACATCAACCTGTGGCATGGCAATAAACCATTTATGGAATATCATATTCCCTCAACAGGAAGGTAATGCACATTTTGTCCAATCTTTTTTATGTGATGTGTAACAGCGTGTCCACACACAATTTATCCCGAAACTCTATAACGAAACGTTGTATAAAGAATCATTCAAGGGTGTCCACACACAGAAGAGATTAATCCCGAAACTCTACAGCGAAATGTCGTATACAATGTAGGTGCGCAGTTTGCTACTGCGGTCATAAAATGGAAGCTGAAATGAGAGGTCAGGTCTCCTTTCCCGCGCGGTCACGTTAAGCCCCGCCCAGTTATACCGTTCTAGTTAGACTAGTTATACAGTTATACTGTATACAGTTATGTCCGCACACAGCACATTCCATGATTAGGCCTGATTAATCGTGATTCTTTATTGAGTTCTAGTTTAAAACGATGCCCAAACCTGTGTTTCGTTATACAACGTATCGAAAGTATTTAAGCGTCCACACACACAATTTCATTGTATTACTATCCTGAAACGGCGTAACTACATGTATCCCGAAACGGTGTAACTAATCACGCCTAATCACAGAAAGTGTTGTGTGGACACGGGATGAGATGCTCTAAATAAAAAAGCAGTCACGCCTGTTTACTGAGGTCACCCAAGGGAAAACAGAAAAAGTGGCCACTGTAGAC
Source organism: Hemicentrotus pulcherrimus (assembly GCA_003118195.1). Classification (NCBI taxonomy): domain Eukaryota; kingdom Metazoa; phylum Echinodermata; class Echinoidea; order Camarodonta; family Strongylocentrotidae; genus Hemicentrotus; species Hemicentrotus pulcherrimus. The sequence continues at coordinate 70,670 of BEXV01000787.1, read as the reverse complement.
AAGTGGCCTCTCTAGGCAGGTTCTACAACAAACATTTCTTGCTCAAGGAAGACAAGTCTGCCTAAACATTTCAAAACCCACAACTGAATCATTCTCTTTACAGGGTTACACTATAAGATCTTTGTCTAAAAAACAAATCCCTAGAGGGAGTTTCTCACTGAGCGGCGAATGCTTGCGAATGTTGCAAATCTGGGGTTTTGCCAGGGTTTGTAAAAGGTTACAAAAGGATAGTAGAAGGTATCAAAGAAAGTTCACAAACAGTTTTTCTTGTCTCACCAGTTGCAAGCGTTTGCAAAACAGTTGTTACATGTAGCTTGCAAACGGTTGTAAGACGGTGTCACTGAAGTTCTTTTTGATTCACCAAACTACTTGATCATATCGTTCCTTAATAAGATCGACCCATTCAGTCCCAAGAGTTAGCAAAAGGTCCCAAACATTCACAAATAGTGGTAAAGGATTGGCAAATAACTAACCTTCGCAAAAACTGTCACTATAACATTTGCTTACGGTCGATTACCGGTATAGTCGCCAACTGCCTCTCAAAAAAATGCACTCAAATGTTGCTAATTAATTGTGGCTAAAAATCACTAAATGTTGTAGTGGTGAACCCTGATTTACCCAAACATTCGTCAGAAAAGTTGGTGAATCCAAAGTTTCGCAACGTTCTTGGGCGTCTGACTCCAATAATTCACAAACTCCAATAACTTCAATAGACTTTTCTAAAAAAAAAATTGAGACAGAAAACCCTTGTCAATGGCCTTATACAGCAATGCATAATGCCAGTAGTACATGTTCCCCAAGATGCAGTTCTTGTTGCAGTTGTAATTGTTTGAATGCATTAAGTTTGAAAATTGCCTTCCAATAAAAATGTCGATTCTGGAAATTAAACAAGTTCATGGAATTAGAAAAAGTACATTCTGTCAATAGAATAAAATGCATACCAGGTGGTATAGAGGGAACTTGATGTGAATAAATTTGAAGGACCACATCTTGATTAAAGAAGAGAAGGAGGAGATTGCCTCGTAAAATCGAACACCTCATACCATGTCCACGCTTGAGATGGACCAATTACTGCCAAGGGAGGGCAGCGTTTGATTACTATTGATTAAGATATTAGGATTCAGTATGGGTTTGACAAGATTGGATCTGAACTGCAGCACACATATCATCTCACGCGGCATGAGACTACAATTTGCTAACAATAAGTTGCAATTCCATCTCAGAAAAGAGAGCAGTTCCATCTTTGAAAAGAGATTTCCTGGATGAATTCATTCCCAGAATTGCATCAAAGTGCATGCATGTTCACACTTCCCTTTTTCCTACAATGATAACCAGAACCTTACACGTGCTTGAAACTTCTTGTTTTCCCGAATTGGTTCAGTGTTTATATATGATTTTCATGCCGTGAAAGTTATAACTGATACAACGTTTAATTTAAAAAAAAATTAAAGTGCCTTTTTTTTTCCTCTGAAAATGGACTGCTACATAAGATAAATATCATAAGGATTCAAATATGATGAGAGCTATTTTTTTCTTCTTTTGAGGACTAAATTAGGATTAATTCCTACAGGACATGGACAATACAAAAAAGAATGAATGTTCTCACGTTCCCATAGGCCCAATACAGGAGACAATTGATTCCTGTAGGCTATAAATAAAAGAAGACACATGTAATATGGAAAATGATAAGAAGGCAGATTTCATAAGATACATGTACATGTTTTTTGGAATATAATTTTCAAAACGGGCTATTATCAGAGGATGCGAAGAAGAAGAATAACAATATAAAATACCTCGGACCCTCTTCTTGAAAAAAAAATAATGGCAATCGATGAAAATGTATTAATTTCTTTCTGAGAAGAAATTGCATCTGGGTACAGGCTGCAGATGCTCTTTCTTTCTATTGTCAAATGATATTCAAATCAATAGCAGCCACTCTCACAGTCAAGAGGTTACCCATCATGTATCGACTATGGAGCAAGAAATCCACATTCTGCTCTGAGGAGAGATTTCAAGTCTTCAAGGGGACTATCTATTCCGTTCTGCATTCTTTTTTTTCCTCTCTCTTGATGTTATACCTCCCTTCTCTCTCAATGAACCTCTTAGGTCCATGACTTCTCTCTCTCTCTCTCTCCCTTTATTTATTTCTTTATTTTAAATTTATAATTATTATCATTATTATTATCATATTATATCATCATCATCATCATCATCATCATCATCATTTCATCATCATCATCATCATCATCATTTCATCATCATTTCATCATCATCATCATCATCATCATCATTCATCATCATCATCATTTCATCATCATCATCGTCATCATCATTTCATCATCATCATCATCATCATCATTATTTCATCATCATCAATCATCATCATTATTTCATCATCATTTCATCATCATCATCATCATCATCATCATCATCATCATCATCAATATTATTTCTTTTTTTTTGGGGGGGGGGGTTCTGTGATCCTAACCAAACATGCACTTGAAACATACTTCTATTAGGTGATATTCCACATTCAATATGAACTACTTTACAATTTAACTTCCTTAATGATATCAATCTACCCGATCGAGACTGTTACTTACTGTTTTTTTTATAAAAGTAAATTAGTCAGAGATTGCCGTAAGTGATTCTCTGGCTGCAATACAAAAACATTTGTGGTTTTCCACTCATATATAAAACAAAAGTTCAAAGAAGGGCATTTTGCTAGCTTTATTTACCTTCTGATTCAAATGAACTTTTTTGACAACAGATCAAGGTTTATATAAGCATGATCCATGCCAGACTTTAGCACCACTGTCAACAAAGTTCACTGCATAAAACTGTCATCATCTTATTCAGTAATGTGTGCGTTTGTCTGTATATATATTCATGTATATAAATATTGCCCATTTCACAAGATAAAACTATACCCTCTAGGGTTTGATTTGATTTAATTTGATTTGATTTGATTTGATTTGATTTGATTTATTTTCCACACAATCTTCTGAAAACCTTTAATTTCCTGATTAAAGTATGATTAAAGTTGAAAGAAATGATTTGATGCAAGAAGAAAGTCAAATCTAGTCTAAATATTCACAAAAATGATAAATCTTCTAAATGAGATGATTTGATGCATGAAAATTTTCCAATCTAGAATAAGTATTCAATTTAACAGTAAACCTCGAGAGAGTCTGGACAATATTTGGTGGCATCGATTCCCTGTGTAAACTCGGCTCTAATTGTGGTAGAATCATGCGGGATCACGATTGAGTTCTTGCCGCCAACGTGACCTCATTTATGTGTTTAATTTGGGTCAGAGAGGAAAGCAAAACACTCTGCATGAAAAACCACAAATCAAAATATTCCACTTCATATACATTGTCAATTTGATTTCTTAACTTCCATTTCTTTTTTCTAAATCTGTCATTTCTCAAGCATTTCTATGTGATTCTTATTCAGCCCTTTGTGTTTTGTTTCCTCTACCCTGAAAAGTGTTTTCAAAGTTATGTGATGTCACAGTCAGCTAAATGTAAATGACGATAGCAACTATATTAAATATTCAGAGTAGTTTGATATTTCATGGTTACAATTCTCATGAGTAATAATCAACAGGTAGAATATATAACTTACAGTAGATTTCTAATATGTTAATTAATGTACAATTGAAACCTACCTAGAAATTCTTATTTGTACCACAAGAACAGCCACTGGTTGTTGTATATTTCCAAGGAAAAGTTCCTATTGGTTAAAGTTTACATAGTTTTTGGCACCATATGGTGAACAATTAATTTCCATTGTACCTTACAACTAGCATTTGCACAATTGGATTTCAACACAAGTGCAAAGAAGATTAAAACATCCACATACAGCCATCCTAATGCCAGCAAATTTCTCAACTTATAAACAAAAGAGGGCAGTATATTCTGAAAGGGAAAAGGGTAAATCAACAGGCAGTGTCATTTTCCTTCATCCTCCTTTTCATGTGATGGAACATAAATGTTATTTGTTTTGATATGTGTGACTGGTGGATAAACATTTCTAGAATTGGTCTTTTTGGCTGCACAAGGGCCTTAACTGTGTGTTACAAATGAATAATAACCCTTGTGACTCAAAAAAAAAAAAAGAAGAGAAATTATGCATTTCAAAGTTATTGCCTTTAATTGATCTCATTTACATTTATAGGAAATTTAAGACCATACATCGTTTCAATTAAAAAAGTGAAATGATATTACACTGTTTATTCGTTCTTCATCCTTTTACAACAAAACTATTAAAAGAAAAACAATATGACCAAATTTGAAAGCTCTTATGCTGGGCACACAATGTAATATCTTTCGCCTGTAACGTGACAACATATACAATACAAGGTTGTTTGCTAAGACAATGGTCCAGGAAGTATATATGTATCAGGTTTCAACAAAAAATAGCCTCAGGTCATAGAAACAAGTAAATGCAATGTGATAATAGGCCCCACTTACAAATCCCAAACATAGTTTTGAAAAATCATTGATTTTTTGACTACCTTTTACCAGGAAAGACCCATACAAAACCATCAAAGTTTGCTAAAATCAATTTTGTTAATGAGTTAGTTTATGCGCCACTCTTTGGTGCCCTGCATGCGTTAGCACGGAAGTGAGGAGAGCCATTAATGTGAGCTAAAATCTTTGGCTGGCATTTAAAAGAAACCACAAACATAAGATGGATATTTCAATTTTGATTTTTGGTCGTTTTTGCCGGAAGTTGTTATGCCTGTGCAACTACCGGCAATACACCACAATGTGAGAAAAATAAAATAATTTTGGTTGCATTGTAGATGCAGCTATTATTGTGGGGAAAAAAGAAATGTAGGTACTTTAAATCAACTGTAATAATACAAATTTGAAAACACACATGTACAAAGATACTTCAATTATTAAACTAATCTGTTCAGGTTTTGCTTTCCAAAAGAAAACAAAAAGCCTCTTATGAATCAAGTGTTAATTGCACTTGGGCGTTCAATGGTTGATATGAAGTATCAAGTTTATATGAGATATTACCAATTAATAAAATCAAGAGGGAAATTACAGATTTTAAAAAGGAAAAGTGATTGTCATATACTTTAACTAGTCTATAATGTCCCAGAATTATATGTCTTACATGTAATTTGAAGAAATTGTTGCATCAATAAATGTTGATACAATAAAATAAATCCAAAATGCAACTTTAATATTAAGCAAGTCAGTTGCTAGTGCAATAATTCTAGATCTACATGTAATATTTCATCCTAGATAGTAACATTATGAAATCCATGTTTAATATGAGCTTAAACTAAATCTATCCTCGACAAACTGATGCAAGGCTGCAGACCTTACATGACCTCAAATAAGGTCAAATGTAATGTTATCCATGAGCTAGGAAGAAATGATGATAATGCACAAGTACTATGTAACCTTACACAGGCCCTATTATGATTTGATGCGTAGAATTAAAAAATGTAGATGCTGAATTTCCTTGGTGCTTCTCCTTGATCTTGGAGAAACAGACTTTAAAGATAATAAAGACATGTAGCCTAACAGGTAATGACAGGTAGTATAGACTCATGTTTAGCAGTCATGGCTCGATATCATCTGTTTGGAGCCAGAAGAGTGTTAAAGGTAAAGACCAGTTTTGGAAACGCCCCCCCTCAAAAAATGAAATGGAAACTCTTATTACCAATCATGTGAAAGAATATGTTTTGACTAATACATGTACATGATGAATAAAAATTTGCCGGGAGACCGCCTACTAATTGATATATTTGGTAGACTATTATATCTATCTGGACTGAATAGATAATACCCACGTGTCTTTCTGTGTACAGTGCTTTTAACTTTCTTATTGTTTTGATGATTTCAGAACCTTGCAGTACACACTAATATATGCTAGATGATCAACCTTTTCTGATCAATTTCACAACGTTTTTTTCACAAAGCAATCGCATGACCATAACTGGTCTTTATCTTGAACTCATCTACCTTTAACACAGAGTTAACGCCATTCTGGTTCTGGAGAGAGATTACATTTTCATGCAAGAAGACCTTCATATACATTGTCAACTTTCCCTTCAATGATTATATATTACTCATTACATGTATATACATTTGTACCTCACTTAAGAAATCCAGCCATCTGATTGGTCGAAATTGCAGTCATAAACTTTTACTATTCCTGTAAAATTCCCAGCAAAATTCCACTTACCGGGAAAAATAGGTCAGTCTTGGTGAAATACCCATAGGTTCACATGTTAAAAACTGGTTTGAGCGATCGTGGATACCGTACTTGTGCGAAGAATTGGTCGGTATTTTTAGCACAGCAAATAACAGCAAATAAGGCGAAAATGGCTGAGAAACTCTCCCAAGATTTCAACTTCTGGATGATGATCACATGCGAGACTTGCTGACAGCAAGAACACCAAAAAGGGTACATGAAATCTTCCATATTTTTTTCCCAAAAATAGATGTAGTAGGCCTAGGCCTAGATTCTAGAATGCGACAACCAGATGCTGGTGATTGTACGACAGATATGGAGATCCTTCCTTTAGAGATTGCACACATTCCTATGCATTGGCCATAATTGTGTGCCCACTCATTCTAGATTGGTCAATGTTTTAATTACCAGAGATTGAAACTAATATTGCTCATGATCCTGAAGGTACTCAAAAAGTGAGGTGTCATATGAAAGCGCAGGTTTTTCTTCATATTCCCCCACAGGGCCGGCCCACCCCCAAAATTGTAAAAATATCTTGCTTAGACTAGAATCTAGTCTATTCTCAAAGATACACTCATAAAAAAAAAAAACAACCGTGCAGATAAACTAGAGATAGGCCAAGGTGGTGTCATAATTTTTTTCGGCATATAAAAGTATTAATGACTGCTTTAATATTCAAGAAATAGTTGTTTTTATACGCTCAAGGGAAGGTTACAATTGTGCTAATGCCCGAGGCATGCCGATTTACTACTTCTCTCAAAGCAGTCATATACCTGTAATACTATACTACTGCACTTGGAGGCCCATTTGATAGTATAATCAGTGACTACAGATTGCCACCAATTGTCTGCCAAGAAGTAACCTCCTTCTCAGCTGATAGCTTCACTACAGTCAGTGACAGGTGCAATTCTTTGCAAGGGAATTTCCCTTTTCGTAGTCAGTCATACATGTAGGCCAGAACTGGGTGGTTCCTGTATCAAACTTATTGAAATTATGATATTTCAATAGTTAATGGGGAAACCAACCAAAGAAAGTAAACATGGAACTACTTCAAGATTCTATTCTCATTCTTTAGATCCTGACATCAACCAGGTGTAAATCAAGGCTGAAGGGCTACATTAAAGATAAACTCCAGTTCTGGTTAAAAAAAATCAAAAAAAAAATCTCACAGAATCAAACGAAACTTACACTGAATGTTCAAGATTACAAATAAATGACATGTGCCAAACCATTTTGGAAGAAAATGTGTAATGGCTGAGAAATGAGCATACAAAGACAAGGAAATCAAGGTAGTACTAACCCGGACACCATTTGTGTTGTCCCATATATACATGTAGCTTTCTGTGTACAGTGCTTGTTACTTTACCAATACTAGGCCAAATTTATTATGATTTTGAAGACTCCAGACCCTTGCAGTGCACACCAATACTTACATGCTACATGATCAACCGTTTCTGATCCATTCCACACCTTTTCTATCACAATGCAATCGCATAACCAGAACTCACCTTTATCTGTGATGATTAGGTTTATGCAACTGTGGTGCTTGATAATCAAAAGTATTATATTGAGGTGATGGCAAATGTCCTACGTCACCTCTTTCATTCACCGGTTACAGATAATCATATTTCAATAGTCATAATGCAAATCGCATAGTAATGTAATGCTAGGTAGGGCAAGCCATGTTTTTGTCCAACCTTACAACAACTACAAATGTAATGCATGCAATCAGCATTCTGACTAAGACATTCAATAATAACAGGTAAACGTAATAGCTTGTCACTACATGTACATTAGGTACATGTACATGTACATGTATACTGTATATAAATTTAATTTGAATTGGTCTATTATTGAACTTGAACAGATAGTGTACACGGTCTTGTAATAATCTTTCATGTATTAAAGGCTATGAAACCTGTACACATACCAGTATAGTACAGGTACATGGCTGTACTGAACACAATAGGAAGGGGTTCATCTGTGTGACAAAAGGGACTATTAGATTTGCTTGGACTGATATGTGTGACGTCCATTCAAGGCAGTGCATTAAAAGGACGTCGATCGATCTTAGCAATCCACATTGTCGTTCTGCAAATCTAAAAGTCCCTAATGCTCTCGATCAAATTCAAGTTGATGAATCTTTGACTCCGCAGTCATTTCAAAACTACCCTGCATGGAGATAATTTGTATCGTATACACCGAGCAGGCAGGGTGAACCAGAGTTCTTCCAAATATCACACTACACTGTACGCAAGTAAATGTACAGTAAAGGCAGATATTGTAGAGCTGATTACTTACACAGCAGTAGAGGTTTTCTGAGTGATAATACAATGTAAAATGAATAATACTTGTATTTATAATGAACACAAGTAGGCTTTGATAATAAAAGATTTTAAGGAATGTAAGATTGACAAGATAAAAATCAGGTATATTCATCAAATGCCATGATGTTGCATTTAAAGTAACTTTCATAAATAGCCTTCATATGATATCCCTCACTTACACGAAATTTCAGTGGAAAAAAAAATAGTATTGCTATTATTTATTCTTCTGGCGGTTGCTGTAATTCATTCAATGTACCAGGTAAATACATGAAAATAGCTTTGCAGTAATTTTCTTGATTCCTACCTGCAAAGACCTGCCCGAATCGCCAGCACCCTCCCTTTCCCGCATTCGGGCTCAGGCTCCGTGCCCTGTGCCTGCGCAGCGGAACAATGTCTATCACGATAAATCCACTGCTCCTCGGTTCCGGGCTGGGCACGCGACGCTTTCCGAACGAGGAGACGCCCAGCCGCGGAAGCTTTGGGTTCTTGTCGGCAGCTGCCATGGCAGCTCGTTGTATCGGATGCCCACACTGAACTCCCATTATTGGTGACCACGCCCAATGTGAACCTCTTGCTTCCAGATCAGTGAAGTTAAGTTTAACATGGCCATTTAAGAGGATAAATCTCTGCTAGTATCTACATAACCAGAAACACAATGATGACCATGTATGCTACACTCAATACAACCACCTTTATGCAATGAGTAAGTTCAAATAACTCAAGTCACCAATGCAATCAAAACTTGCGTTTATGACATCCAGAAGTACATATGTCATCCTGATGATATCAAGAATAATTTAATATCCACTCAGCAATTTAATGAATTCCGTAGAGATACAGGTAGAACAAATGAATGTCTAAAACACTTTATCCAAACTGTATCACCTTGTACAGTCTAATGATCCACAGGTATAACCCCAACTTATCATTTGTCAAGCAATCGACATTACGTTGCCTTCCACGTAGAGATATCTGGTAGTTTTGTTTCAAATCCTAAATATCTAACGCAGGAAGCTAGCATTCACCAGACCATTTCCTTTCAAAATAATGACAAGGATTTTGCCTTTTTTTTCTCTTAAATTCTATCTCCCTCTCTCTCTCTCTTTCTTTCCTTTGCTGCACAAAAAAACAAGGAATGTTGGATCGCTACAAATATTGTGGGTTTATTCAAATAGTTTTGGAGTAATTGATTGTGGTTAATGATTTCTTTGTGTACATGTGCAAGACCAGTTTATAGACCACATCATGCACGTCACATGTGCAATGGACCGCAGAGTTTCCCATGGAATCACATCCGATTTTATTTTATTTCTCATGCTCGTTCTTGGAGTCGTTCCACCATCTTTTTGTGTGACGCCATCGGCAAGAGCAAGTTTGACATCACCCCCTCCCCCTTCGCCCCACAAATATGTGACACCCTTCTTACCCTTCTTCACCCCCTTATGAAAAAAGATACAAAATATTCCCACAACTCACTTATGCACTCAACAGGGTGCAATAGCTCACTTTAGGCTCAGTGGTTTGAGCAGTGGTCCTGGAGCTGACAGGTCATGGATTCAAGTGCCCAAGTGCCTTTGAGTTATGTACGTGGTCCCTCTTGTGCCACAATACACTGTTATGCCATTGTTGGTGTCACTTGGGCATTTACATGTATGGAATTACATGAAGTCTCCCAATTGTCTGAATTGCAATAAATCAAATAATGCGAGTTTGAACTCTCTATAATTAAGCCGGGAATCCAGGGTTGATAAGTTCAAAACTTTGTATAAATTTATGAGAAGTACCAAGCTGCACACTGTCATTGCTACATTAAGTAGTACTTACAGTTAAATAGATATCTACTACTCTTTTCACACTGGCAATATTTTGCTTAACACCGTACTATAGGTGGGGTTAAGGGGGGGGGGGTCTTAGCCCCACCTATAGTACGGGGTTAAGCCTATTCCACTTTCTGTTCAGACTGGGTTTTACCAAAGTGGGCTAAAGTTGGCTAACCCCACCTATAGTACGGGGTTAACTAACCCTGCAAAATAGCAGGGCTAACTCCGCAATTGTGGTGCTAACTCCTGCTAACCCTGCAATTGCGGTGCCAAGCAAATGAGTGTGAACAGAAACGAAAAATAGTCCGGTACTACGCAATGGACCGTACCGAAGCTGACCAGATGCGAAGTATTTCCAATCATAACATTCACGATATCCGGGGTTAACGAATTGTAGTGCGAACAGCGCGAATTTTCTTATTCCGGAATAGCGGCTAGTACGGGACTACAAACAGCAAGTGTGAAAAGCCAAAAAAGGTAGTCCGGGGTTAAGGATAGTACGGGGCTAAGCAAAGTACGGGGTTAAGCAAAACCAGTGTGAAAAGAGTATACATGAATTTCAATAAATATCTTGTTAATAACTCACATTCCAGAGAAACTTTTTTTTTTTTCACTTTGGCATATAATAATTGATGCCAACAGTTGATGCATTACAAGCAAACAAATCATTAGAGTTAATGACTACAATTAGAAAGGCATAACAATTTACAACATACTTGTGGTTTCTAGCAAACGAGAATAAAAGTATGCGGATAACGTGAGTACACCCCCAAAAGTCCATAATTACAGTGCACTTATCTAGGTTAAATATGCTGTGCAGTCCTCCATTTGCAAACTTCTGAAAATATGAATGAGTAAATAAGCAAAATATTCCTGCAGAAAATGAGACATAAAAAGCAGGGAATAATTTTAGGTAAAATTTTTGATTAGCAATTTCAGCCGATGGATGAATATTTCAAATGAAATTCTGTACATTTCTATGGAAGAAAACTGCTACACAAAAGATATTTTGTATAGCAGTCATGCAAAAATGCATAGCAAATTGCGATGCAATACCAGGAAAATTATTCTCTGAAAAGAGTGAAACATTTGTCAACAAAGTGGTGTAGACAATTGATATTTCACAAATAGAACTTAATCTTTATTTTTTTTAATGAATGCCTGCATTTTGCACTTATTTCTGTACTTTTAAATTTAAAATGAAATCATTTATAATTGAATTGTGGAGAGATTCATACAAAAAGGATTATCACTATCTATTCCTCACTGTTATTGTTGTTGTTGAATTCATTATTGTCATTATTATAGTATCATTGTAATTAATGTAATCATAATCATTGCTCTTGTTGTTGTTGTTTTGTTATTACTATTATCACTTTTATTATCATCATTATTCATTGTTCTGAAGAAAATGATTGTGAACCAAAAGCTTATTTAACTTCATATTTAAACAAACACATTAGGCAAACATTGCAATCTTTACAGTTTAACAGTCCTTAGAATACTGTACAGTACTAGCCTGTACGGATAAACAAAAACAGGGCATCTGTTTTGTTTGCAGTTTGTCTGTTTGATAATTGTTTGGTTATTGTTAATTTATTATTAGCAGGAAAATAACACACTCTGTATTTAAATTTTCATGATACATCTTTTGAGTTTGAATTCAACAAAAATTTTCAGTATTCACCAAATCAGATTTAAATGCCACGACAAAAGAGGTCAACATACTGTTCAGGAAAATATTCATCATGCAGAAATATCAGGAGACTACAGTGCATGCCATGATGCAGTCACTGTAACCAGTGCATAACAATAGGCCAATGCCAAATATTGACAGGTAAATAAATAATTGCCAGAATTAAATAAACAAATCTATGTATGGCTATTGGCTTCATAGTTTGCAAGCTGTCAAATTCAGTGAAAAGAAAAGGATTTAATATAATGAACAGTTCACCACCATTAATTGTGCACTGATTGTCCAGTTTCCAACACAGGTCATGGTTCAATGTACAGTAGATCATAATGCCTACATGTACATGGCAAGGAGCAGGGAACAAATGGATGAAAGCCAGCGGATGAGAATGTTAAGAAATCCATTTACAAGTTCTTATGTTTATCTGACTCACTTTTACTTTGCTTTTTGGTCGACACTTGTACATTGACTGTAATCGTTCATGTTAACAGTGATGAGGTATAATTATAATCATTTTTATTCTTTCAACATCATTCTCATTAAAACACTAAGAATTTTATAATAACATGATTAATAGTCATGTTCATATATTCCTCCCCCCCCCCCCAGCACATGGCAATACAAAAACAATCATACTTTATGTACACTCTAAAAACCAAAATGTTAAAATCTCAATTTAAAAGGGCCAAGGAGTGACCACTCTTTAAAAATGTAAGATTGATACTGTTAACAGGCTGGATCCAACCTTTATAGTATTGGATCCAGCATGTTCAAAGTGTTATTCTACCATTTTGAAAGAGTGGTCACTCCTCGGCCCTTTTAAATGGTTATTTAACACTTCAGTTTTTAGAGTGTAGCAACAAAAAGAATATAGCAACCACACCTACATGTTACATAGTGACACTGTAGATGTACTTTTACTAAAATAATACATGAATCTTATATCTTGAAGGTATTCCCTTAAAATACAAATACTTATTTTGTGGAAAATCCATCTCCATTTGACACTCTGTATCAGCTGATACAACTACTGTAGGCTAGTGTTGAATGTTAACTACATGGTATGCAGTGCAGAGATGGAACGCAATCGTAATGTTGTGATTTAATAAGCTTGGGTCCCTTCGCAGGAAACCAATCAATTTGTTCAATCTGGTGAGGGAGTAAAGGGAAATACGACATTTATAGTAGTGATCAAGTATCCTCCGAGGGGTTTGCAGAGTCAAAATAACCACCGGTTCTGAAATGCCATGCTCTAGAAACGTCACATTTTCCACTTACAATCGCAGCATTTGATAACTGGATCGATCAAGCTTAAAGAGAATGTGTTGGTATGTACAGTACAGTATACCGGTATGCTGAATAAAGAGGGCTCGCATGTTTGCACGCAGGGCTTAGAAATTCAATATTTAAGTTTTGCCTTAAGATTCATTAATGGTCAATTTACGTCATAGTGAATATACATGTATGTAGTGAATATTTACATGACATTACAAAACATTGACCCCATGAGACAATTTTTTTTTCTTTGTTAATTGGACACAAACTATGGAGAAAAAAAGAGAATACAACGGGGAGGCTGTTTTGATCAAGATAACAAATTCTACATGTTCTACAATTTGAAACATATTTGGATCTAAAGTGCAGCATTTTTCAAGCAAAAAGATGAAGATGTTGCCATCTATATAATATGATTAAATCTTATTCAAAATATCATAAGCTTGACATCATTTATATTTCATTTACATGACAATGATTTACAGGAAATCAGTTTTTTCATATATCTCTTTCTATACTGTTTTCTTGAACAGAGCTGTTGCATAATGGAATATCAGTACAAGGCCTCGTGTCTATAAACCAGATATAATGCAGCTATTTAATGTTACACATGTACATGTACAGTGTACACTGTACATGTAGACCTATGATGTAGCCAATCCGTGTACATTGTATGCACTTATATGTGACATGAGTATGACTATATATGACTAGCACCAGAACTGATTGATCTATCTCTTCAAATCAAAGAGATTGCAAAGATGAAAGGTAACACAAGGAGCTAGAGAGAGCCGGGGCTAACCGGGTTGCTAGGCAACAGCAGCAGGATCGGAGAGAGGAAATAACGCAGCGCAGATTTCAAACACGTCAACGGCAAACCTCGGAGGGTAACGAACCCAAGACAGCTCATGGAACCATCGCAGCTAATCCTGAGGAACACAAATTCCTACTTTCACATCAGAAAGTTTTCCCAGGATGGCAGTATAATCTGCTATATTGGTGAAATTCTAATTCATGAGATTCAAAACAGTCCTCTCCGATCTGATCAGTGGATTCGTACATGATTTGTGACAGGGGTGAATGCCCTATTGGACGACCACAGTGTGGAGTGTACATGTATGGTAGGAGGAAAAACAAATCATGAAAGAAAGCACATAAATGAATAAACAATACATTTCAACAGCCGGCGGATAGAATATATGTTAGATTAATAGGAGGTCCAGAGTACATAATCATGAGTGTGCTTCTGTAGAAGACGCATTGAATATCCCATGGATAGGATATAAAGTAGTATGTCCTCAAAAGATTGAATACATGTACAATTAAAGTCAAGAACATGTAGCACTTTGTTAGTTGGAATCAGTATTCCATAATTATCTCAATACTTTGTATTGGAACTTGATTAGCGGTGAGCAAAAGTCATTCGTTCCAAATTTCTTTATCTTTTTAGTTAAAAATAAAAAAGATGATACAAAACACATTATTTTATTTGTAACATACTCGAACCGCTACTGTATATAAAAGTTGTGTTGATGGTACAAAATTCAATATTACAAGATATGAAGGGACTACCTGGTTTCCTTAATTAAACACATTTATTAATGTCTAAACCATAACACATTTGTTTAAACTCTGAAGAGGACGAAGTATTCACACTTAAAATGTGAAAGCCTCACATTGGTGATAGCTACACATTATCAAACGCACACTCTCTTTTGCCCGTGCGACTATTCTCGGGGCCCTACTCGCATGACGACGTCGAAGAGTGTAATTTCAGCTGTCTTTTAAGGAGAAAGACAAAAATCACCTGGGGGCTTGTTGCTCCAAACTTGGTAAATGATACCTAGTGCGGCTAATAAGGTAAGGCCGCCGCATTTCCCCCTGGCTTAACATTCTCATGCACTTGTATTAAAATGTTCTACAAGACAAGTTAGAGCTGAACCTTACAATATGTGCAACTCCACTTGCACATGAGTACCTGGGTATATATTCTTCAGAAGACAAGACTGATCTTTTAAGTCTCTGAAAAGAGTTTTTGGTTGGCAGAGGAATATTGCAAATAAAATTATGTAAGACCTAAATGTACATGCCTCTTTTCCTTTTTGAATATTTCTGATCATACTTAGATATGAACTTATGAAGTAAATAAAATGTTGAGATTTGTATAAGAATTCTTACCACTGTTTAGTTTAACAGTATTTGTATGATCATAAAGGGCATCTTTAAAAAAAAAAAATGACAAAAGAGGTACTGAAGGAAGAATGAGAGGGGGATAGAATGAGAGAAGAGGGGATAGAATGAGAAAGGGAGACAGAGGGGGAGAGAGAGAGAGAGAGAGAGGTGAAATATACATAGAGAGATAGAGAAAGAGAGAGAGAGGGAGGAAGAGAAAGCGAGAGAGGGAGGAAGAGAAAGCGAGAGAGTGAGATAGAGAGAGAGAGATGCCCACAGACAGATAGACAGACAGAAAATGAGAAACAAATTTGCTCCTCAATTTCATACCCTAAAAAAAAAAAAAGGTCCTGGGCCTATACACACTCTTTTTATTTATTATATTTTGTATTTATACATGTACTCGAGTTCAAACACATCATACATATCTGGAGAATATGATAAAACAGCTACCTGTGCAAGTGAGGTCTACAATTGCAACAAATTGACTTGATTGAGTGCAGCACTTGAAGAGATTCATTAGATCATTAATGTGTGACATAAAAGAATCTTTCAGCAATAATTAATTACTTTCATATCTCTTCTAATACCTCATTAAAGCCCACATTTATTGAGTACTTTAGTACACACATTCATTGTGCAGTAGTCCTGTGAAAATTATACTGCACATTGTGTACATATCACAGAATTTCCTGTGGTTTTTATGACTAATTACAACTTATTCCCTCCTTTTCGCAATCAACTGCTCTTGGTACTGATTCCAGAACAAATAAATACATGTAATTATGTACATGATTATTGGCAAAAGAATGGATAAATGTACAAGTGCCTACTGTGTATTCAGGGAACTACAAAACTTATCAACAAATAGTGTGCACATACTTCCCATAAAACAGATTATACATACAGTACTTCAAAGCAGACATGTGCAACAAAGTTGAGAAAATACAACAGTGCCCTCTGGTGTCTCATGCTACACAGGCATAGATGGTCTCCCTCTCTCTCTCTCTCATGATTGTCATTTCTATTCCTGTCCATAATCTCTATAGCTTGGCCAAGTGTTTACATAGGATCAGTTATTTCATAAACGTTAATAATTCATGGTGTAGGTAGGTGTATGATTGCTTTATACCGATAGCCAACATGGACACGTAGCATTTTGCCTTATTGTTGGCATGTCCTGTTTTGCTAAATGAAATGATTAAATGAAGATGTGTAATTTTCTTGTACAATTTGATTTTCATACCCTAATTGAAGTGTGTACAAAATTACACGTACAAGGTATCCTTGGACAGTAGTTTTATTTTTTTATTTTTTTTTGAATAATTTTTATATATTGACCATATCATTTTAAAGGACTATCAAAATTACACGTACAAGGTATCCTTGGACAGTAGTTTTATTTTTTTATTTTTTTTTGAATAATTTTTATATATTGCCCATATCATTTTAAAGGACTATCAAATAAAAAGAATAAAAATGTGTTTATACAGGAATAGAAGTAAGTTTGATAGACATTATTTCTTGACAAAATGATATATCGTATTTTTCTTGGAGGGGATGGATCATAGTCCTCCAAGAAAAAAAAAAATGTAATGAAAGACTATTCAAAGAGAAATTCACAATATAAATGTAGGGTGATACATGTAATGTATGTATTCCCTTTCAAACTATAAAAGCACAGCGGCACAATTGTGTAAATTCATGTATGATAATATCTTACTCATGTACATGGACATTTTGTTGGTGACCTTTGATATGATAGAAATAATAATTCTTGAACAATGAATACATCATTCGGAGCCAGAAGGGCACTGGCTGTATGTTAAAGTACATGAGTAATTTAATGCCTTTTTGGCTCCAAACAGATGATTAACACATTTGTGTGTGCATGTGCAAATAAAACCTGCATGTATAGCACAGTGCTATTGTCACATACATGTACATACAGGTGTGGCTGACAATTGGTCTGTGACATAGATTCTGGGTATTTCCTCTTCTGTTGCTAAGCAACAAAAAGGTTTCCATCTGTCTCTTGCAGCCATAGCATTGTTCTTACCACAAAATAAAAACATAATAATAATAATGTGGAGCCCTACCCAAATCTATCTAAACATTTCACTACTTTATTTTCTCATCTTTTTAAACTGAAACAAGAATGGTACATAATCCAGTATAATGTATTATTAACGATAACAATGATTAAATGCTACAACAAATACAATATTGAGTTAACATAAAAATGTACAGTATACTACAGTTGATAAGACCTGTGTTATATATATCTAAATTGTATTTTAGCTATACAGTACATGCATGTACCTCAGTTTATTAAAGCCAAGAGGCATTACATGGTCTGTTCAGGAAAATCATATTATATCACTGGTCTAGTCCCTGAAAGTCATAAAAGAGCCCCCAAAATTTGCATAGAGTTCAATGCAAAGCAAATTAAAGAGTGTTATTTTCATGCAAGCAAGCTTAAAAAGTATCCCCTAAATTTTTAAAGTAATTTTTTTCCCCTGCATGTAGTATTGTTCTGTGATCTATCAAAATGAAAGATGTCAAACTCGTCTTGTGACAAGAAAGATAGGCAAGTAACCTTCAAAGCCTACATGTACATGTACTGTACATATCATTCACGATACAGTGTAATTGTTCATGTTCATGTACATATATGTGGGAAACTGGTAAACTACAATTTACATGAACATTGTAGAGGGCTCCTCCGAATATGACACTCGCTGTCCTGAGTATATATATATAGAAACGTGCAAAGTGAGTAAGAAATAGGAGGGAATTTGGGATATGTTTGCAAATGTACAATACACATCTGTGAAAGCTATCCAACCCTTACATTGTACCATCATCTAGCAAGGGATCAATTTCTCCTTGGAGACCCTTCTCAGCTGTTTGACCCCCTGACCTATTGACCTCTGACCTTCCACTTAACATTGAACTCAAGGAAGAGAAGGAAGGATAAGCTTTCATTGGGGAGGGAACATAAGGGGGAGATAAATGTTTATGCCAAGTAACTAAACTTGTTACAACCGTGCACTGAAATTATGACCCATGATTATTTATGGAAAGGGATGGTATATTTTGGGACAAAAAAAGTCATTCTCATAAAACTAGCATCCTTATATTGACAAAGTCAAGCCTCTAGTCAGTCACAAGTTTGTGTAGTGCTGATTTCAAACCAAACTAGAAATACATGTACAGTATATGTATAAGCAGGCCCATGTACATGTGAATAACACAATTTATATGCATTGCAATTAAATAACTATATCGATGGGGCCATATGCATAATTTATGGGGCCATATGCATAATTCAGGAGGGCAAATTTATTTTAAATACTGGTAGAAGTAATATGGACTGATGACATATTTTTTTCTTTTGCTTATAACTGAATTTTCAGACTTGTGCGCCCCCCCCCCCTAAAAAAAGGGGGGGGGGTGGATAAAAAAAACAAGAAGAAGCAACATGGGCTGATGACAATTTTTAGTTATTGCTTAATGTCACAGAATTAAATTCAGACTTGTGCCCCCTTCCCCCCCCCAAAAAAAAAATCCTGTACCGCCACCGAATATTTTCTCAATAACACATACAGGTACATGTACATGTAAAACTATGATCCATATTTCAGTATAAAGGCCTATGATATACAAACATGAACTGAAGGAAATGATTGATTGAATTCATTCAATTGAATGTCATAAGTGTGTTGTAAAGATGCTCCCTTTCAGGTTTACATATAGTTTTGAATGTATCTTCATTTTTTGTCATCTCTTAGTATAAATGTACCCTTGGATGCTTTTTCAAAAGTACTTGCACATCAAGCCTCAATTCCAAGAATTGATTAAAAACATTCTCAAGTGAACCTACATGTACATGTACACGTACTTGATACTTTCTCTGTTTTTCAGATTTATGAGAAGTAGACAAGTTGTGCATCACAATAAATGTATTTTCATATTCCCTAGTGGCGAAAGTACAGATGAATGGGCTTTTAAAAGCTTACATGTACAAAGAAATGCAGCTCAATGTCTGTGACATTTTGAGGAACCTCTCCTACAAAATGAAATTTATGTTATCATTTTCCAAAGTGGAGGATAGCTTTTAACTTATGCTCATATGATAAACAATTGAAAGACATAATTCTTATAGCACTTTCATTTACTTTGTTTACATATTTATTTCTCCATTGCCACCTGCGTTTAATATCATGTTCATGTATTGTTCATTGTGATTTGTTAACAATTATTTTTTATTAATAGAAACTTGTTAAAATATATAAGGAGGAAATTCTCGTAATTCCTTGCAAAGGCTCCTTATACTATAAGAGCTCTCTATGTATAAATAACGGAACCTGATTTTCAGATTCTGATTTCTACCAAAGCTCATCAGAAAAAAAATTGCTTGTTATCGATGAATGGTTTGGGAAAATAAGAGTGCTACATTTTCATACCATTTGAGATAGCCTTGAGTTATGATGTAGTGTAGAGTATAAATAATGATTTTTCTTTAGGCCTGTCAGCTGTCTTCATCAGACCGAAGTTGCAAAATAAGTTAATAACCTGCTATTTCCAGACTCCGCATATTTTCCCGAAGCTCGAAATTGCGTATTCACCAGACCGATACGCCCATCACAAACTAGCTCGGACGGGCGCAAGTTAGCGGGCGATTTTGGAAACGAGACCAAGATTTCTCAAGATATTTTCTTGACCAAATCCATTATGTACATGTAGCCCACAAATTGCAACTTCGAACTGATGAAGCCAGGCCTTTTGCGATAAGAACAAGAGATTTAAAAAGATGGCAATAAATGCTACGATATGAACCAAGGATAGCAGCTAGTGTTCAACATTCCTTCCTGAAGCTTACCTGGGCTGTCCCTGGCTGTCAAGAAACAGATAGATATCACTGTGAGTCACTGCATCAACAATAGAACGTCCTACATCTCATGACCCTCCGTCAAGTACTATGAACCTTATTCATGTTTTACGAACAATTTACAATGTTCCATACATACATACATACATACATACTGTACATTTGTATGCTCACTTCCACTGTTAATGTATGTTCCTTAGCCATATATTGCAAAATATAACTTACAAAATCATTTTGAAAGCGGTTAAAATTAGGGAAAAGTTTTATGCTGCAAAATAATTGAATCATACATCTTAATGACAAATTGCTATTAAAGCTTTGTTTGCAATTTTCAAAAGTTTCTTTTCATGAAAGTTTCTGCTTTACAGTAGGCCTACAATGTACATGACATGCACATATTGTGAGCCTTGACACACTCATGTACAGCTCTTTTACTATGCGCTCTCCTATTAAAGACCCAATGCAAATTATGCAGTCAATGATGTTTCCTCCTTTTGAGGCCTGAAGGGAGGGGGGGGGGGG
>BEXV01000787.1:18328-31371 GCA_003118195.1 Hemicentrotus pulcherrimus | reverse complement strand
ACAAAGATAACCATGAAGACAATTGATCAACTTTTCATTAGATTTTAATCTCTACACCTTCAAGTCATCATCATTCATTCCATTGTGAAATTCATTGTGAATAAAGCCTGTACAGAATACAAAATGACTTGCACAAATAAGAGGCACAAACAGATCATCAAAAGCTTGGAAACATTAAAAAGGCTCTTTTAAATGTGTCATGATTATTACAGTGAGGACTTTTCTTTTTTTCATGATTTAAGAGAATTATGAAAGAAACTGTAGATTGTGACATTTAAGATACTGAATAGGAATGGTCACAATAGCAAGTCTCTGCACACATTATACATTTTACTAGTCTAGAGAATATAACCTACGAGGATAAATACAAATTACTGAAAATATGCAACAATATATCGAGGATGAATCAAATTAATCTAAACAACACGGCACAGGGTTCAAAGAGGAATCCTCACGATGTATACACTTTGAAGTCACAATCTATAGTTTTCATCAAAATTTTCTCCTATAACTCTAGAGATCCAAAGGGGTCTTATCTCATATACTTTAACATAGAGTTAACACCCTTCTGGCTCTCTGTAGATGATAATTTGTGTTTTTTGGGGGGTGAGTTTTTAAGGTACCATCTCATACTAGCGACACTACCGCAAATATTAATCTCAAGTGATTGGGAAATTAGGGGAATCAAAAGAAACGAGTAGAGGGTGAAATATTTTCCTTCATAAATAGACAACAAGATAATTGTTTTTATTAGCCACCCTCCATAAATCCCCAAAATACCCTTTACATGTCATTCATAGATGAATTCGCGAGTAATAGGCCATTATTTCCACCAGGGACCTGGTTAACTGTAGGTTAACTGTCAAAGCAAATTAAAATCTGCTGGAACATACAATTATCATTGGAGGTTTTACAGATACCTCTCTGATCTCTATGCATATGTACACTGCAAGCTTTGTGCAGAAATTATGGAATGACTTGTCAAAATTAAGATTTAGTAGACAATGGAAATTTGTTGACTTACATAAAAGTAATCAAAGTTTTCAGAATACAACCCAGTGGTCATATTTTTTAGCAAGTTGTTGTTAGGTATCATAATCAAATCTTACGAGGCATGAAATTGAGCTGGCATTGCCTGTACAGACATGAATTGCACTGAAGCAGCCTGTTTTAAGTATCATAAAAAAACACAACTCAAAGAAATGTATGTCCCTGTCATGGCTTATGCACATGCAGGTATGTAGCATAAATATTGCAAATTATTTATTGCAATAGAGTGCAAAATAACACTGCTACCTAAAGAAAGAGCAAGCAAAAGATAATGAATGTATAATGAAAATAAAATAATTTGACATGTGTATCTGCACCATCAGTGTGGAACTGTAAAACAGTAATTGCAGCAAATAGATAGCTGAACATTGTACATAAGCACTCCAAGTAGTCAAAGACTCAAAGCTTTGATTTGGAGTAGCCTATTTTCAATTCTTGGCAGCTTTTATTTCCTCTTTACCTTCACTTTTCAACTATCTCTCTTGCTCTCTCTCTCTCTCTCTCTCTCTCTCTCTCTCTCTCTCTCTCTCTCTCCATTTCTCTCACTTAACCTTTTTTTCAAAGACCTTGTCATTTTGAGGATGTAAACCAACCACTTTGTGTTGAAGCCCGACAATTCGTTGGAAAGAGTACTACCGGTAGACATAAATTCAACCACAGGTGATATAATGACAATATAATGAAACCAAAATAAACAATTAGAAAAAAAAACATACAAAGATAAATGCCCTTTTTCTCTACCTCAAGTTAAGAAAACCTCCTAAACAAGGAACCATGTTAATGGTGGTTTCACAGTGTTAATACAGATAATTCTAAATTCTGGAAAATAACATTTTAAAATGGAAAGAGTCTATATTCAGGGACTTAAAAAGCTACTAAAACAGATGCAAAAGCCTAAAATGATAGCATAAATAATGTGCTCAATTAAAGAATATACTAAAAAACTCATACTGTAAAGAAAGTATACTGGCATTGATCAAAAAATATGTTTCAGGCATTCAAATATATATTGTATCGAATATTGACCAATACAAATGAATAAAATTTGACAGCAGAAAATCGGGGGTGCCACAAATATATCAGAAACACTAAAGGAGGTCAAAGGTTACGGTTGACATTATCCCTATCAAACAAAGTAAAATAGAAGGAATATTTATAATTTGTCCCCTTTATTTACATGAGAGAGCAAAATGTATAAATTATTGGCTGAAAAGATAAGGCAAATAATTGAGGCAAGATTTATAGAAATAAATTCTTCCTTTCTGAAAGATTAAATTAAAAAGTAATGTCTATTAAAATATGATGTCTATTAACAAAACGCTACCTGGGAATAATCCTTATATATGAACTTGTATAATATATATATATATATATAAATATGCGAAAGTCAGTAACCCCTCGTAAGTACCCTTTTTTCTAATGCTGACTTAAATAAATGATGATGACAATGATGAAGAAGAGACAGTTATAAAGAAACAAATAATGGGATTAGAGTGCTCTTTGACGGCATTTATCAAATGAGAATTTAAAACCAAAGTACAACTGGTATATCACTTACTGGTATATCACTTCCCTTCCATTAGCAAAATATAAAACAATGAATAGCGCACAACATAGGCTTGGGATTGTGTCTTTAAAATGTCTCTGCATGGTTGGGACACCAAGACAAACTGTATATGAAAATTCTCACAGCTTCCTTATTTACCCTAATTTGGAAGACATCTGCTGTCTACATCAAGGTACATGTATATGCAATATACCCATTGTTGTCACATGAAAGATATCAAAATCGATAATGAGAAAGGAATTTCCTGGGTAATTTCCTTTCTATTTCTAATCAAAGTCTAAACTAATTCATGTATGAACAAAGTCCTGAAACCAATACCCCCACAGCACTAAGAACATACAAATATGTGAACTACATACCATACCCCCCNCCCCCCCCCCCCCCATGGAATACCCCTGATGCAAGAACTGTATTCCATTTAATCTCAACTCTGGGTCCAGGTGATGTTTAAACATTTTAAAACTTATTTTCCCCCTCCTTTTACCCTAATCAACAGTCTTGCTCCGCTAAAAGATAAGAAATGAGCAAATATCCACGAGTTGGGCACTTGCCAGTACCTTAAATTAAAAATAAAACAATATCATACAAGGAAAGAAGGTACTACAACAATATCAATGTAATCTAAATGTAATAATTCCTTAATGATTTGAGTAAAATAGAATAAATAATAGCGACATAACATATTGTAAAAATATAGTATTTGATCTAAAATACTGTCTAGTTACTGTACAGCTTCATGCATATAAAATCATAAGAATGCAATCCTGACGATAAGAAAATTTTAAATTATGATCATAGTATATTCCATCTGCTATGTACAATATTTAACAACACAAGATATATATCATCATTGATTAATAATAGTTTATTTTCAGAGGCCTTGTACCCAAACATTCAAACACTGGAATTTGCGATGCTTGAAGTGTAAGGGTTAGATGACTAGCCTACAATTACACCGTTAGTTTTATTATTTTTTTGGTTGAATTACTAAAACGTCTATCAAGGATAAATCTGGATTATTCATTTCAAATTTTTTATTCACATGATTAAACCAATGTCTTTTATTCCGTTTCTATGATTGCTGATGAAAGGGAAAACATTGGAATTATTTCCTTCTTCCTGTTACTATACATACTGTGTAAGAAGGCAAATTTCAACAAAAATTCTGTCATAATATACAATCTGAGGAAGAGCTGGGTGGTTAGATATATATTTATTAATTATCCATTTAATTTGATGCCTTTTTTTGGTGAAAAAAATCAGCTCACAACTCACATTACATCAAATTGTTAGGTATAATGCCTGGCTTGGAAGCTATGGTTCTTATCATAAAGTTCTTTAAAACAAAACAATAACCAGCATTAATGTGGATAAAGCAAATGCCCTGCATGGCAAAAACGGATCTACAGTCATTTTTAATAGTATCTGCTACCTCAAACATTGCTCACTTTTTAAATTTCTAAATGAAGAATAAAAATACATGCAAGTAATGCTTGTAATTTGGAAACCTCAGATACACTTCATAAGAATACTGAACGTTAACAGAAGATTGAATAAATGAGAGGAAAAATGATCCAACTCAATCAAAACAGTTCTTTTTAATGTTATTAAGAAAAAAGAAAAAAGCTTAAAAAAACTGTTTTGAAAGAATAAACAATTTCCTCCGCATGCTTTCAATTGACAATTTGACAAGATAACACATCAACTCTTCATTTTTGCAAGTTATTTGAACCTCTATTAACTTGATGCTCCATAGAAATGATTACAAATGTTCTCCTCTGCCATTTCTACAAGCAATTTTATACCATAGTCTTTTCGCCAAACCGTCTCAATACCAGCTGAAAACTGGCCGATTCTTGACCGATGAAGAATTTACTTGTTTGTTCGGTCAGTTAGTGGTTTGGTGTTGGTCTCGTCGGTGTGACCGGGTATTACACACAGAATATACAATATAATGATGATTGTTTTACCTGACAGCTTAAAATGCTGCTTTTAAGTAATCAACCAGATGACCGTCAGCTTTAAGTCCTCTCCGAGTTACTTGGTAATGAGGATTAATGCCTTACCAAAGGGCACGAGCGCATTGACTTGGTTTCGGACGTGGAACCTCTCAGTTACGAGACCACTGTTCTACCACTAAGCCATCGGACCTCCTCATGTGACCTTACATGTACCTGTGTATAGTTGAATTGAATATCATCCCTTGAAGATTAAATACAAATGACATGAATCGGCAGGCAAGTACTATAAGTTGCTTCCTTAAGCCCCATTCCATCATGATGCAGTAAACCACTCACAGATCATTTTATAATGCTGCAGCAATATTTTTGATGTAAGCGCAGTGTACGTCACACATCTTGGTATATCACAACAAACACATCGGTGGTCCAGTGTTTCATGCAGCTATTCCTTTTTAACCCCCACACCATAGCCCATTGAAAGAGATAGTTGTGACACAAGCACACATGCACACTGGAAGGTTAATCCATGGAGTTCCTATAGTTCTCTCCCTCATACAATCTCAATGGGAGGAAACGATTTAGGTGCTCCCTGAATACCTCTGAAGGAATGCAACTTCCATTAATATACATTGGAATTACTTTACTCTACTAGCTATGCTCCACACCATTGTTTATTGCCATTTATTGACCAGTAATATTTGTCAGTGCAGGGGGGTGTTTCACAAAGATCTTAAGTTGAACTTTTCTCTAGGTTGGACCTAACAGTTATGGAAAGCCGTTAGCATCATTGAAAATATTTTGCAATATTTTTTTAATAGTCATAAAATGTTGATTCGAATCATTCATATTTTCTAATATCTTAGGAGATTTCATGTTCTTGATGTAGAATTCATGAAATACTTCAATTTTGCTCTAGAATGTATTTCATTATAAGGCTACAAATGGCTCTCCATAATATTTAAGTCCAACTTAGAATTAAGTTGGACTTGGAATCTTTGTGAAACACCCCCAGGTTTCTTATTAGCAGTATACAGCATCATGCATGAACAGGGCTTGACCAAGCCTGGAAGCCCATTGCTCACTTATTCCAGGCTCTTTATTATATTCCCCTTTAAAGCTTGTTCCACATATGACGTGGTAACACACATCAGGATTGTTTTGTTATATCTGCCCACATAATAAACAGAGAATACTTGGCAAATAAATCATGAGTGAAACTCTTAAAATTAATTTATTGGCAATGTTCACTAATACTTCCATATGATGGAAGATAAAATGAGGAATTCTTTACTTTGGTTTTAAAGCTCAACTTTGGATGGTTGTTCAGAGTCATCTGGAGTCCTGTCACCATTCTCCTGATTTTCCTCCATTTGTTGCTGGAGTTGCTGCATCCGTTGCTGCAACTCTCTCTGCTGAGACTGTGGATCTACAACAGTCTCCTGTTGCTGTGATATATGGCTGCCACTTTGTGGACTGTCTGAAGTGGAACCTAATTGGGAAGAGGCAGCAACATTTGAGTTGTCCATATCTACCTCTTCTTCTATATTGCCACCACTTGAAAGCTTAGTCCTACTTGATTCTTGGTTTGATTTTATCGTCCCTGATTGGGCTATATGTTGGTCATCCTTCACATCATGAATAGGATTAACCGCATCATACTGTAACCTGATGTTTTCAAGTTTTATGTAATCTTGCACTACTCTGTTGATCGTCTCTTTCGGTACAACGCCGAGCGCATCCAGCAGTTCAGCATTGACTTGGAAGTTGTTGTAGGAGTCCATCTTGTGCTTGAAGGCACTGTCTGCTCTCTTGCCCTGTAGGACCTGTCCTTCCTCTGTCTCTAGGTACTGTTTCCAGATGGTGTCGAAGGCCATCTGCAGCTGGCTTGGGGATGCACTGGACTCAAAGATAGCTCCCTTCCCAATCTGCTCTACACGCTCTCGGAATTCTCCGTTGACGTTCTTGTACTCTTTCATGATCCCCTCCAACTTAGCATTCACAACCCCTGCGAAGTCCTCCCCAAGACCTTCTACGTTCTGCAACTTGGACAAAACCTTGTCGATATCGCTCTTGGTCAGTGCGAAGTGGGTGATCTCCTGTAGGTAATTTGAAAATTGCTGGCTGGTGTCCACTGACTGGTCAACAACCTTCCGGGCTGGACACTCGTACTCCTCGTCACCGTCCTCATCGTATGTGTCATCATCAAGGTCGATGAACTGAGCCTGCTCTTCCTCCCCGACGGACGACCCCTGAACGACGCCCTCCTCCACCTTGGCTCGGGTCTGGAATGGAAAGCTGTCTGGTTCCTTGTTATGAAAGTGGGTCCAGATCTCATTCAGTTCATCTGCAGTGTGTAAGAAGAATGGAAATAATTATATCATGAGGAAGAGATTCACTTAAAAGATGGTTCAAAATTCCCCAGGAAAGAAAAAATTGATCAAGAGAAGGGAAGATGGGAATCAACCGTTTCATTCATTCTTTTAGAATCACCATGCCCAACAACAAAAATATGCAAAAAAGTTTTTACTAAGAAAATAACTCTATAAAGTATGTTACTCCCATGTCAGAAGAAGAGACTGACTTTAAGACATTTCAATTAGTTGAATTAGACCTCCCTGATAGGTCACTGACTTGTGGTTATCTCATCAAATCAGCTCTCAATTAACATAAGAAAAAGGGGACCACGGGGGACCAACAGGCACCGATTAGGCATTGCTTGCTATATAGAGGGCTCAAGTAGTGCTGTGGGGCTTTAACTCTCATGTAAAAAAAAAACACTTCATAAATCAAGCGATCATTTCAAAAGCTCCAACCCCTGTACTCACTGAGGGTCTTAGCTTTGTCGAGGAGAAGCACCTCCACCACTCCATGTTCCTGGATAGCATTCAGGAGAAGCTTGCCTTCCTTGGAGAACAGGAACACCATGGGGATGTTGACATCGTCTGTCCCGTCCCCGGACATGGCAAACATGGCTGCCGTGTCGCTGCTGGTGTCCAGGACGTTGTCGATGACAATGCCACCGTGGGCTCCAAACTTTTGAAGGTTCCTTGCCTGGTGGATAAAGATGTTTTGGACGAGTATTCATTTTATTGTTTAGAATATTGGTGGATAAAAAATCTTTGTACTTTGATAGTACTGGGGTGTTTCACAAAGATTTTAAGTCAAACTTAACTCTAAGTTGGACTTAAAGTTATGGAGAGGCATTTGTAGCCTTAAAATGAAATATATTCAAGAGCAGAAATTGAAGTATTTAAGACTTTTCATAAATCCATATCAAGAACATGAAATCTCCTTGATGATAGAAAATATGAATGATTTGAATCAACATTTTATGCCTTTTAAAATACGGTTTCCCATAATTTGTGAGTCCAACTTAGGATCTTTGTGAAACACCCCTTGGAGTATTATGAATGAAATTCTACTATAGTCTGTGACAATGCTATTGTAAGTTCTGAATTTCTGCAGGTTGCTTGCGTGGGTAAAGATGTTGGGACGAGTATTCATTTTATTGGTTAGAATATTGGTGAATCGAAAATCATTGTTCTTTGATAGAACTAGAGTATTATGAATGAAGTTCTACTTTAGTCTGTGACGATGCCACTGTAAGTTTTGAATTCCTGCAGGTTGCTTGCCTGGATATTTGAAATACTGATAAAACTAGAAATAAATATATAGTTGTAGAAGCCCTGAAAGTGTAGCAGTTGCTGAGGTAGTAATAGAAGACAATTCAGGGGTAGTAATACTTCAAAGTGAATGTGAAGATGATATCTTAATAGTTACACAAATATATGGTATTTTCTAATTACTTTGCAAACAAACTATATGAAAACTTCTGAGTCCCGAGTGCTATCATTATTTAGAACAATATAATCTTGGCCAATAACATGTAATCTATATAAGGCTTCAAAGACACAATAAATCAGTGTACTTAATATCTTTAGCGCAGTGCCTGGATGACTGATCAATATTGTTCTCATATTGCTCAGTCATCCAGGAACTTCAACTATCACATATCACACGAAAACAAAGCCATATTTACCGAGGTAAGTCAAATGTTGTTATTTCACTAGCCAAACTGATATAGATACTATATGGTTCTGTTTTTGTGTGGTACAACAATATATTGCTCTCGCTATGACAAAATATTCTTGTATCACACTCATAGCCATCCAATATTATAAGTTTTTTTTCTTTAATCCTCCCAATGACAAGCATTATGGCACAATAGTATGGGTATTTTCTAAATGTCGTATGTATTATAGATCATCTCACAAATCAAATAAGAACCACTACTTTGAGGGCCCATCATTGTTTTTTTAGATAATTAGAATCATTAATTAATATGAAGATTGCTAAAAGTATTGATTTCTTATATTCTTGTAGGTATATATAATTTGTAAACTGAATTGTTTGAGTCTCTGGACTTTTTATTCAGCATGTTTTTTAAAACAATAAACCAGAATTGAAATGAATCACGTTCCTGTTAAAGTTCAAACACTGACCTTATCAACAAACATGCATTCCCCCCTGGACATGATGATAATCTTGCCCTGCATGAGATGTCCATTGGTGATACCACTACACGCTGTGAACGGATCTGCTACGACCAATTCTCCAACAGCCTGAAATAAAACAACAAATGTACATGTGCCATAATTCAAGATGCAATTAAAAGCTAATTTAGTGAAAAATCAGTTGCGTAAAAATTGAATCCTTTTCTCATCGAGCTACATCACAGCTGATTTATGAAAAGAAATGAATTTCAAAAGTTTGAAATAATATCTAGTCTTTATTTGTTTGAAGTATAGTCTCAAAGAAAAGAGTGTAAAATAATTTGTTTGTATGAATGTAGATATCATGTAAATGTACTACATTAAAACTAGCTCAGAGCAATTCCAAAGACAATGCCTCTCTGCTCAAGAATAATTCATCCATACGCCTCAAAGCCCATTAGGTTCACCAGGAAGCTTGCCCTAGTATTTTGTCTCATCCATAGATACATTTTAAATACAATTTTTGTGGGTAATAACTAGAAGGGCAATTACTTCTCACCTGGAATAAATGCGCTATTATATCCCGCATACTAAGAATCTTACAATCTGATTGGTCTAAACGAGGTCACATGATTAATGATAGATAAGTACTATCGTCCTGGGATAGGACTTTTGTACAGTAATTTTTTGCTGCTGCCCCACTTGCCCATTGAATAACCATAGCAAAGTAGGTTACGCTCATTTGTCAATGTCAATGTCAATGACAAATGAGCGCGCATCGACTGTATTACATGTATGCGTGTTGTGCTTCGTAAAATCTAGCTGAAGCAAAACTGTCTGCAGAATCAGTTTTTTTAAATTATGTAGAATTCACTTTAAATAGACCTTATTGCCGATGTGGGATATAAAACAAATATTAACCTCCTTTACTCGGACAATGGATACAAGCTATCATCGCCTCGGTGATGATAGTTTGTACCCTTACCCTCATAGTCGATTAATATTTGCTTACTAGCTCTCTGCAGATGAGAAGCCCTCACATGATGTGACATAGAAATGCAAACTAAAGGACTTTGGAAATAAATAAAAAGTGGGTAATCTTACAGCAAAGTTCTCATTGAGGTCCATGCCAAACTGAGCTGGTCCAGCGGCTAGCACCATGTTCTTCAGTACGGACGGAGCCATGATCTGGACAACCCTTGGATGGTTCTCAGCAACTTAGAAGATACAAAACAATACAATGTGGAATTTACAAAATACCATTGTAATGTAAATACAAAAAGCCTGTTTTGAAGATAATTTTTAGTATTTTACCCTTGACATCCATAAAGATGAGGTTCTGTGTACAGTGCTTGTTACTTTACCAAGAATGGGCCAATTTCTTATCATTTTGATGACTCCAGAACCTTGCAGTGCATACCAATATTTATATGCTATATTATCAACTTTTTCTAATTGATTCCACACTGTTTCTTTCACAATTCAATCGCATGACCAGAACTCAACATTATCTTTAAATGGAGAAGTGTCAGGGA
Source organism: Hemicentrotus pulcherrimus (assembly GCA_003118195.1). Classification (NCBI taxonomy): domain Eukaryota; kingdom Metazoa; phylum Echinodermata; class Echinoidea; order Camarodonta; family Strongylocentrotidae; genus Hemicentrotus; species Hemicentrotus pulcherrimus. Next base: position 20,765 of record BEXV01000787.1, on the reverse strand, counting down.
CCAAGATCAGGCTCTGGTCCGAAAAATGGCATTTGTGTACAACCTCTTCAACCAAACCTTTTTGTCCATACTGTACTTTCTGCTTGTTGACTCTTTGAAAGCTCTATCAAGTCCTATCTATGTCCCAGACGTAAATAATCATATCTGATTGATACACGTCTGTAAAAACCTTTATTACACACACCCATATGTGCTGTTCCATATGTAGCCAGGGAGGTCTTAAATGGAAAAGGAGTCAGGGACTGAGTGCATGCTCTGGTCTGAATAATGGTATTTCTGTACAACCTCTTGGACCCAAACTTTTGTCTATACTGTACCTTCTGCTTGTTGACTCTTTGAAAGCTCTATCATCTCCTGCATAAAGAGGGCGCCCTCCTCTGCTGCCTGCGTCGTCACAGCCTGTAATCAAATAGGGAGAGATGGATGGATCACTTTACTGTAGAATAACTCAATGATCATATTGTGCTACTTTTTTCTGCTGGTGTGGTCATGAGTCTCCAGCGTGTGATTCAAAATATGGGAAATTTGTAGGCTTTGTCTTGATGCATTTTAATTACGTGAATGTGATAAATGTATCCCTTAGGTTGTCTGTGTCACTTTAATCTGCAACACTGGTTGCATCTGGTTGGGATATAGGTGAGGGCAGTCTGCGGACTATAGTTATTTGGTTAACTTTTCCCAAGGCCTGGCAGCACAGCCGGGTGGTGCACCCAGTGTTCGTGCATATCTGTGTGATTTGCTATTAATTAATTATTTTCAATTCTGCATTTTGATATCATGTGTTTTCTGCCAAATGAAAAAAAAAAAAATCATATCTGCCACAACTAGGGACCTTCAAAAGTATTGCAGCTGATATTTTAATGGATTATGCTTTTGATTAGTCTCATAATAACATCCACTTCAGAAATCAGTTTGATCCTGAATTCTCTAGCCAAAAGTATAATAAAGTGTACCGTGTACAGAAGCAAAACAGATTAGCGTATTGACAAAAGATGTGAAGAGCAACTATCTTTTATCATCCTTATGACAAATGCTTTGGGATGGTACATATATATTGTACTTTTTTCTTTTGAATTCATACCAATGGGACACATTTTTGTAGTGATTCGCATAATCTGAGCATTTATTTTCCCTCATATATCATACACATAACTCTATCTTTGAGCAAAGAAATAAAGGGAAAAAAGACTTACATTGGTAGCAGTGTGCATGAGCTGAACTCGACCGTCTTTCATAGTGAGTAGTCTGATACCCATCTTATTGAGCTGCTGCATATGATCTGGGTTCCCTGGCACAAACTCAGCAGCTTTTAGACGCGGTGCATCCGAACTAAGTTCAAACAAAGAAATAGGTTCCACACTCATAAAGCAAACCTGCCAACATTTGAAAATAAGAATTAGGAATTTTTAGCACGGTATGCCTTTGAAAATAATTAATTGCACTTGCAGCTGTAGTGTAACTGGCAATACCTGGTAAATCTGTACCAAAATGCAAATACAAATTTGCTGCTAGAAATCATAATAAAGCTCAATTTGTTGTGCTATGAAATTTTACATCCCAATTTAGAAAGTAAAGAAATTCAAAACTTTAAAGTTAAGCTTTGAAAGCTAATGAATCAAAAGAGATTCCCTAATTAGGCCCATGTTCCATCTTTTGTTTGAATAAATTGTAAGTTCACTCAGTACAGCTTCAAAAGATGGGACCATCCCATTCCAGTCAATCAGATTCAGGGACTTACACAGAGGTAGCTGGTTGCTGACTGCTGGGACACTGGGAGCTCTGGACGTTTTTGGCTTTTTTGAGTGGATCCCTGAGAGCTTGAGCTTAAGTGCTCCCACCTGGGAAGAGGTATTTGTGATTGGCGCAGGACCGGTCCAGCACCACGGAAGTGGTGAGGCCATCATCAGTCTCAGATGTCTGCCACGAGAATGATAAAAACATACCAGTAAATTAACATTGCTTCATTCTCTACTGTATATCCATATAAATATAAACTTTTATAAAAAAATAAAACATTTAAAAAAGGCTCTGCTATGCAAGTTTGAGAATAGATATATCTATTGTTACTATTTTATCATACCGTATTTGCCGGTGTAAACGCCGCAGTATTTTGGGGAGAGAAAAAATCCAAAAGTGAGGGTGCGGCGTATATATGGCAACTGAGTAAAAAAAAAAAAAAAATCAAGCCAAAACCAGCACAAATCTGCACATATGGGACTACGAATGGAACAATAACTATACCACTATGGAACAGGACATTTCCACACATCTCACCGACAATTTGAACTTGCATTGTTGACATGAAGACGCATATAATCTTCCAAAAACAACATCTGCCGATAGATCTTGATCAAAGTTCGTGCCAATGCATTGCAAAAGTAAAATAAGGGGCCGTATAACGCATCCAGCACGCGAAGTCGCCGTTTTCAATCCATGT
>BEXV01000786.1:143172-156392 GCA_003118195.1 Hemicentrotus pulcherrimus | reverse complement strand
AAGACAAAAACAAATTGATGAATAAAGAAAATATACAATTTTGAAATAAAAACGATTGAGAAAAATATCTTGAAAAGATGAATATCAAAATAGGGTCACTTTTCAGTATTTGCATTAAAGTATCTAGTTTCATATCCTTTTCAAATCTTTTTCCCCTTATAATTCATTCCCCATTCTGATCACCATTTTAACTATTCAACTCGCCTATCCAGGCTCTATCTAAATTATACAGTGCGTCCCAGAAAAAACGAAACCGAGAATTATCGATGTTCAATCATAACTTAATCACATTTATATTTAATAAATGACACATATTTGGAAAGCTTAGATCCTCCTTTTTCATTTGATGCAACACATATGATGCATATTTCACGCATGAGTGATTACAATTAATTTGAAGAGAGGAAACCGAAAAGTCATTTGGCGGGCGTTACCTGAATTTCAAAGAGAAAATCTTGCCCATTCATATGACACCTCAATCAGGAAAAATGAGCAAGGAATAACAAAGTTCTGTTTGTTTAAAGTAGTGCTTGCATTTCCATAATTTGATTTAACGAATTCGTTTTCACTGGCTGCCTGCCGTATCAACAAATAAAATGAACAAAAGACTTAACTCCGTTTCGTTGACAATCAGCCGTAGACTTTTATTCTTCTCTTTTTTTTTTTCTTCTCCATTTGTAGCTATTTTTCATTTGTCTATTATTCAGAGATCCATCTGCATATCTCACACATCATATCAGTTACTTCTTTATTCATGTATTCTTGCATCCTTTCCTCTATCAATTCATTTCTCTGTCAATCCATCCATTCATTCCTCACTCATCATTCATCCATCCAATCGTTCTTTCATTCCGTATCCACTTTAGCATGCATCCATTTCATTCATTCTTCACTCATCATTCATCCATCCAATCGTTCTTTCATTCCGTATCCACTTTAGCATGCATCCATTTCATTCATTCTTCACTTGTCCGCGATCCATCTATCCATTATTTTTCTCTTTGGAAGCACAAAGTGCTTGAAATCTGGTGTGAACTCACATTAAAACATTACATGCACCCCAAAGGTACCATGGTTAAGAGCAATGCAAGGTATTGGTCAAAATGAAGGATTTTCTTAGTTCTTCGCAGAAAAAAAATGTAAATGTTTTTTTTTGTAATAGCCTTGAAGATTTAAAAGGGCATAATATGATTTAGAGGTGCCTTATTTCTCTGTAATATTTGCTTTAATATTATTTCACTATACTGGAAATATATAATGCCATTTTTATTAGCATTTGAAATTGCTGATGTTTTATGAGAGTTTGGATTAAAGATGCATTTTCAAAAGGGTCTAATCAGTAATGGTTCTTCTGTCCTGTAGATAATTCTGTTTCCTGTAAATTATTACTATTTGTTTTAATAAAGGATAACATCCTTATGTTTTAAAATAATAATTTTTCTGTTTGTTTGTTGTTGTTGTTTTTGTTTTGTTGTTGTTTTTTTTTCATGTTTTTTTTTTTTTTTTTTTTTTTTTTGGGGGGGGGGGGGGTTACCGGTAAACAAACATGCATTCCAGAGCAACAAATTTCAGACTTTCATATCCCCATAGGAGTAGCCAAAAACTATAATATGCAAAAATTCAATTTTGCCCATTCCCAAGATTTTTAACCAACAGTTTGAACTGCTTTAAAGTAGGACATTACTAGCTCAAGAAACCAACCACAAATGCAGGCTGCATTTTGCATTTTTCTCTGACAATAGTGCACTTACTTTGGCAGTGTTTATTCAACACATTTTCTATTTCATTGATTCAAAATATGCTATACACAATAATACCTGTACATGTACTATATCATAGTTCTCTAAGTGTTATACTGGCCATTCAAGACAGGTATAACACGAGTAGAATGGTTAACATCTGCCACACTCTTTCTTCTACTTCTCGTATGCTTGCAAATTTTTAAAAATTTATGCTCACTCCTTCATTTCTAGCATTGGACATAAAAAACAAATCTACTGTTTGTAATGTTAAAATCAGGGTGAAGACAACAATACAAGAATGCAATTCATATTGCAAAATAAGTCACAATAAGTAAAGATTTGTCTAATAAAATTGTACTGAGTGATTTAACAACTACTTACTGCCGATTTTCAACTGGAAAATCAAGCACTTTTCTAACATGGTGAGAATATATTGCAGACAAAAATAAAAGAATTATTGTAAAGTAAAACTTGAAATGCCACTGAAATAAGTACTTTGACCATTGGTCAAAGCACTACACATAAAATAAGATTAAAGATATATGATTCAGAATATTTATCAGTAACATAAATAATGTGCAGAGTTAGACAAGTACAGTTAAAACCTAATACTGAAAAAAACAAAGCCTTTACAAGCTTCCATTGGTCAAATCAATTGCAATAATTGAACTAAAATAAGTGATAAGTGTAAAAAAAAAAATGAATACCTGATGCACACCTGTATACGTGTACACCTATTGCTAACACTGCACTAGAGGGCGCAAGCATATTAAAAATAATACTTAAAAAGGCTTTCCATTTCTCCTGCTGAGAATTTCTAAAATAATTTAAGACATAGTTAACGCCCTTTTGGCGTCATAAAAGCTGTAACAAGGAATACAATGTGTGTTAAAGGTAATACAAAGTTTTGAAAAAATGTCATAAAGTCCATATCTAGAGCCTGTAACTTGATTTCAAACTTATTGAGGGTAAGGATCAATTAAATCATACCCTGTTTCAATAAACAACAAATCTGAGATAAAAAAATATGAGAGAATAATTCTGTAAGCAGAGTATCAGGAAACTCACTGATGAAGCCGGACTTGAAAAGTATTCTTACTAGTTGATGTGAAAACAAGATAACATTATTTTATACTTAATACCAGTAGTTGTTTTTTATGCCTCTTGACCACAGAAATTCAATATCACAAAATGACCAGATAACGTATATAATTGCATTCAAATGCAAAGAAAAAAATGCTAAAGATAAGAACATGATAAATGCAAGCGTATGGTTCACTTAAGGGGGTAATGCAAGAAGCAAGCTGCTGACCCCCTAAAATGGAGACAAAAATGAGGGAAAAGGGATTTGAATGTTTCAGCAGTAGAGTAAGCAAGTGTTACGGTCAGTGAGTATATATTACTCATGTAATACAAACACTACAAACACTTGAACTTTACATTTGATACTTCACAAGTATCAAGAATCTCTCCAAGACGTTTGAAGATAGTATCATGTGACTAGTCACCGGGAGTCCCATTACTCTGCATGTAAATCATCGAGACTTTAAGATTGTCATGTTATATGGATATCTAGGAGATTTGGCCTGAGCATCTTAAGGGCTTGGCTTTGTTAGGGTTGCAATTACAGATAAATAAAACCTCACACCAAGTTTATAGTCTTGGACTTCTGCTCGCCGACCTGTGTATGGACACTGGGTTCATTTAATATGCCAAATTACAGCAGATATCGTATCAAATATCGCATGATTTTAAAAAACTTCTTGCTTAAGGTATCCATTAAGTAAAAACAGTAAAAGAAAACATTTAGATATTAAATAAAATGTGCAATATGTTGTGTCACTTAGGATGTGTTTCTACTGCATATACGTGTTTGTAAAAATACTGAACAGTATAATAAATATCAGAAAATTTGGCACGTTGTACAAAACAGTATATGCTTCAACTAGAATAAAATTCTCACAGGAATTATCTACTAAGAGAGAAAAACTCGTAATCTAGGAACCTAGAGGCCACTGCTAAACTCTAGTCATAATACATTCAGACAAAAGTTAAAAGGTATAATTTTAAAAAAGTCAAAACAAATGTCATGATCAGTATTGTATTACCATTCATTGTATTTCATAAGTTTTTAAAATTCTAAATATATTTTTGTCTACCATGATAAGTATTACACTGAACAAACTTTGTTATAGCCTTACTTTTCTATTGTATCAGGCAGATTATAACCATAATTCCTGCATCTTTAAACAATCAGTTTTTTTATCCCTACAGTAGCTTTCTGCAATATTATTCCTTTGTTTGCATGGAGATCTCAAGAAAATGGGACCTGGAACAGTTCCCAAACCAAAGACCAATGTAATCTTTTAGACTTAAATGTTAGTCTTATATGATTCAAACCAGTCGATATGAGGAGGCCTTCTGTTTGGGAAAGGTAGTTCTGAAGTTGATGCAAAAAAGCTTCCTTACAGAATCAAATGAAATAAGCACACTGACTTATAAATGAATGAATAAATGAATGCAAAAGTGATTTCTGCTAAATAAATTATATAATATAGATATATAATGTGTGGGTATTAGGCAATGAAAAGAAAAAGCTTTGTTCTTCTCTACACTAAAACATGAAGCTAAATGTATGCAGTGACTGACATTTTTTTCTGGGGTTTATTTTTGCCACAAATGAAGAGTTTACTAGGCTTATCATCAAGTTTTAATTCAAATTTAGGGTCGGGTGAGGGGCCCTGGGTTAAAATACTGAACTTAGTTTAGAATGAGAAATATTATTGCATAGCAAAATTTGCCAGAGTATGTACCAAACGATTTTATGAGCATATCCTTTTCTGTGGTTCTCAGAGAATGTGGATTACCGGTAAGCATTTGAATGTATACCATTCCTACCTTAATAACACCAAAGAAAATCATACACTGGACAACCGAGACTAGTGTAGTGTATGGTGTTAGAGTGAACTGAATGTTTGATAATTTCACTTTCAAGTTGTTCTCTTGTCATTTCTCTGTTTAGTTTTACTTCATCAATATTGTCAAGCGCTTTGATATATGTCTCATATGAAAAGCGCTTTTTAAGTAAAATGTATTATTAGTACCGGTAGTAGTATTTTGTGGATACTTTGGTCAATCTTGTCCATAAAATCATTTAATCACTGATTTTGAATGCTCTTACTGAAGGGAGTATATGGTCCTTGTGACACGGACCCAGCCTCAAATTTGACCACCCAGAGCTTGCTGCACACCGATGGAAAAATAACAGGGCAATTAATTTGCCACAAAACCTACTTTTGTGTTCGATGAATGCTTGCTATTCGCAACTGATCCATTGTATCGTGATATGCCTGCCTTTCAGCTCTAGAACCAAGATCAATTGCATCTGATTAATTGCGTTTATACAGTATTTAATGGATTTAGACCCAATGGTATATTTGACATGAATAGACCGAGGTACCAATTAATTGGCTTTGTAATTCAGATTAATTGACAATTAATCCGTATCAAGGGCAAATCACTGCCAAATTGGAAACAGATAACATTGTTAGATTTTCAAATAATATCGGGTTGTAATTACCACAAAGGTATGTTATTTCACAATACATGTCATTTCTATTACCCCTTCGTGGTAGAAGATATCAATATAAATTGCAACCTTTTTCCTTTTATTTTCAGCTGAATTAAAACAGTCCCCCCCCCCCTGAGACTTATGTTGTCAAAATAAGTAATTATAATGTGTTAACCCTCTACCAAAACCAAGGGCAAACTTTGAGAGAAAGCAACCTTTAGGAAACATCTATTTGAGGGCATCTGAGAGTATTCAGAAGTTGTTAATGAGTTTATTACTTAGTTCATTTATTTCTCAGTTTCCTATCATCATGAATGTGTAAATGTGAATCTCATTGTGTATTTTTTTTTNCCCCCCCCCCCCCCCCCCCCAGTGTTGTTGTTCATGATGTACCTGTCAATGCTTGCTTCAAGTTATTACGATCCTCGTTTGGATTGTTTTCTTTGTTTGGAAAAATTTGCACATTTACAGTTACCATCTACTTGGAACAAAATTGGCGCAAATTTCAGTGAACTCTTTGAGAATTACGTTTTCAGGCTTCATCAGAAGTCATGACTCTTTTTAAGATTGAAATTGTTCTTTTTTTTCAAACTCCCATCCAGCTGTGTGCTGACCTAAGCAATAAATGGCCTGTCTATCATTTCCTCATATCTTTCTTACTAATTGTTAAAAAATGCAAATGACATGTGTTTTCTGATCACATCACTAGTAGCTATCAATTAAAAACTTGCTCTTCGATTCATTATCTAAACGGCCATCCTTTGTTCAATTACCACCAACTTAATTACAATACCTATCAAAAAACAAAATCTTTAATGCACAAGATTGTTCAAATGAGTTGCAATTTTGTTCATTATTTATTTAATAATCATCATGCATCATTTGCTCAACAAGTTTTCAGGAATAAAAAAGGTTTTACTAAATCTTACTTTTATCATAATCTTCATTTCATGTGCACAGTAAAGCGTTTTGTCTTTCTTAAACAGTATCCGCTGCACACCAAGGCCCAGTCTCATAACGAGTTGCGATAGATCTAAACAATCGCAAATCCTCCAAGCAGTAGGCCATCTTTGTAATGCAACAAACTTTATGCATAATCCTTTGTGAAGCACATCAATACAAATTATTTTATTTACCTTTGAAGAATAAATACATCTGAATAGTGAGAATCAAAATTGCATACATTAGTTGTTGCTAGGCACTAGGAAGGACAAACATTATAGCTGGTCCTACCTAACGATACATAATATAAGCTATTTGCATTCTGACTATTAAACTATTCAATTATTTGTTACAGGTGAATGAAATAGATAGTATCTTGGTTTGGTTACATTATAAAAATGGCCGGTTGCAAAATCACAATCTCCTATCTTTTCTGTTATCGATTGATATTCTTTTTAATTGATATTCATCTTACACGACAGTGCAAAAGATTCCCATGAATCACTTTTCACAAGAGAAGGCCAAGGTCTAGCAATATTATTGTATATTTCTTTAGAATAAAGGATCATATATGTAGAAACAAGATCTGGAACATGAAAAAACAGAAATAAAAGCAAGTGCAAAATCTCTTTGCATCATAAATGGGAAAAAACAAAGTAAAAGGAGGCATAAAAAGACAGTACTTTCAATGTCAAAAGAGGCACTTAAAAATGTACTTAAAACCCTTTATGCATAATATCAAGCGGCGAATAGGAAGTATTTACGTCTAATCTGTAAATCACTTGATCAGAAAGAAATTATAATATGATACAGTAAATTGAATACAATAATTTCAAACCATGCCAAGGGATGGAGAGGGGGAGAAAGATTTCACCCCCATACCATTCCTACCTTGATAACATCAAAGAATTTCATACACTGGACAACTAAGACTAGTGTAGTGTATGGTGTTAGAATGAACTGAATATTCTGTAGAGTTTTGGACATACATGTATTACTCTCCTTTATGCACATGAAATAGTGGTTAATTCTTACTAGTACATGACGTTTTATAGTAGATTGAAAAGAGCAATTGGAGGTATTGAAAACACAATTGCCCAGCATTTGATAAAATTATCTCCTACTTGTGCAGCATGGTGACTCTGATTCCGAAAATAAAATATCTTTTTAAACTATTCACATATGTTTGAATGAGAAGAACATCTAACTTCAATAGAGGGATAAATGTACGCTTGAGTCACAGACTTTTATTCTAATCCCCATACCACCTCCAAATCAACAAATGCATAATCTGTTTTTCAGCCTGAGAATGTTCTTCAATGAAATTCCTTGGTTTTTCACTTGTTGCTTACAAGTGAAATGAAAAACAAGGCCATGCAGATTTGAACGGCCATATATAGCTTCGTTATTAAAGGAATTAGCAAGCCTGATGGTCCCTTTATTTATCTATCTCCATACCCGCTTCTGTCAAGCTCTTCTATCCTTTGCCAGACACGGGATTAATTTGAAACACTTCCTATTTTTAAATTCACTTTTCAAGGATGGTGTAGATTGAAAAAAATCTTGTCAAACACACGTTGCATCATCAAGCAAAAGGTGGGATGGTAATGACCAGGCTATGTTTGATCTAACAAGGAGAAAATAACGCTAATCTTTCATTTTCATTCCCAAACTGAAGTCAGCAGCTGCAAAGGTCACCGAGCGATGTTACGGCAGCTAGGGGGTTAATCGCAATGCAACATTTTTTACCGGTTTTCCTCGTTACTTTATCAAGGTAAATATTGAACAAGGGGGCTCAGGAACGTTCCTTTCTGACGGCTTTTTGGTTTTTGTTTCCTATAACCCCCCGTTTCGTACCCTAAGCCCTCACTTCCTCCTTGCAAACATTTCGCATCAAAGTCTGGATAAAGAGAAAACAGGAAGTCCTTCTGAGCTCCCCGAATCTTTGAGCAATCTGCTTTATTTCAGGGGTAAAGGAAATTGTGTTTGTTTCCACCGAGCTGCAATGACGTAACCTTACCATGTCAGTCAGTCACGCACTCACTCACTCGTTAGGACTCTAATGAAGACGATTTTGATCCATCTCCTCAAGAGGCTATATCTCTTGCTTTATCTTGTTTATGCAGAGAGGAAATGAAGAGACTAAACTTTTACCCTAATTAGCCGCGTTAAGAATACCCTCTTGTCCCTGAAAAATAATACAAATTAACCTTTTACGTCTTCTTTCCCTTGATTGAGAACCTTGAATATCTGCCATGGTTCATTTCATGAACAGAAAAAAATGGTTTTATCTACCGAGAATGAGGTTAGAATTTGCCCGTTTCTCTGCATTCCATATAACTGTCATTACATTTTGTATTTGATAGGATTAAAATATTAAAATTTTGGATGGCTAAATATGATATTTAAAATTGAACTACATGTAAATGTTTGACTGCATTATCCTCAGCATTGCGGTTAAAATCATTAATTAATTTTTACATAAAATCGTATTGAAATTATTTAATTCTTTTTATTGCAATATCATTTCTGGGGATGGAGGTATGTCGATCTTCAACGATCTTCTGTGAGATGATACAGAAAAAAATATATATACTCAGAAACATTGAGAGCATTCAATATGCATACAAATAAAATAGGCTTGAAGTACACATAGAAAAACACTTTTCAATGCAAATATTTAGAGTGCCATTCACTAGTAATCACAAACTATGTGAAATATATGAAGTAACACAGAGGGTGTGAATTGTAAAAATAAAGAAAAAATTGTTGAGAAAAAAATGACGAAACTTGTACTGCTGTGTACAACTAAGAAAATAATGACAGCATAGTTTGAAAGCAGTACCTAAAATGATTCTCACTACAACATGTCACAGCTGCTAACTAATCAGAAGCTAAGTTTTCATGTCTTTCTTTTAGTCAAGAGAACAACTTCAGAGCTAGCTATTTTGATCATATCCAAGTTCATCTAGATATGAGCTATCTGTTTTCAACAGACAATGAATAGTTGTATACGTTACTTGAACACCCTGTTATAATTTCACAGCTCACTGTTTTTATTTTCACGACATCTGGGATTCTTGGTGCATTCTCATCAGTTCATGATGTCTTCTCTCCATATCAGGATCACGATCACTCGACCCAACCTGCATCTTAGAATATTTGGCACGTGCATTCTTAAACCAGACGTACACCACTCGGTTGTTATACTTGGGCTGGTGCCGTCTCCACTCACTGGAGTTCAGTTCCTGTACGTATCTCTCAATGGTTTGCCGATCAGGCCTTGGGTCGATCGCGAACCATGACTGTAGCTTTGGCACTTCGAAGGTAGGATCAATGGTAAAGCGTTTGCGGGGAACCCTTGTGGCTGGAGATGTAGAGGTTTGTGAGGAGTTGGATTGAGGTGACTTCTCTGGTTTGGGCGACTCTGACTGATGTTTGTACGACTGGGGTGTAGGGGTCCGCCTCTGAGAGGCAGAAGGTGTGGTGAGGGGAGATGGGGTGGGCTTTGGCACTGAGAGGGCACTGTTGTGATAGTCTAATCGAATAGAAGGACTCTCCTTGTGATGTGCAGAGTCAAGAGCTTGCAGGAAATGGTGGTGGGTAAAACCAGGGATAGGCATTGCATGGGCGGCTGCTGCTAACTCAGGGGTCAGAGATATCCCAAACCCAGAGGCGATCTTACGGAGGTCTGGCACATGTAGTGCTGTCTCGGCTTGGTGAGATCCATTGTGTAACCTGCTTGGCACAATCAAACCATTACTTACGATACTGACAGGCTGCAGATGTGGTCGCGCTTGCATGTGTAACAATGAGGGCAATATGGTTGGTTTAGCTACAGAGGTCGCCATTGACGCAACCTGATTTTCATTGCCTACCGAGTCTTCTCCTTCTGTGTTAGGTTCTACTTTCAAATGCAACATTCTTGCAGGACTTCTTCCTGGACTACGGGAAGGACTCTTTGTAGAACTCCTGACCGGGCTCTTTGAAGATGATGCTTCCAAAAGCTCTGTCTTCTCCTCCTCTTCCTGTTCCTGTTCCTTTTCCTCTTCTCCTTCCTCTTCTTGCCCCTCCATCTCCTTCTCTTCTACCACCATGTCGCTTTCTCCTTCATCACTATCTTTCATGCTCTCATCAATCACCAAGTCTTTTGAAGTCTTTGCATATGCAATGTCCTCTCTCATCTGAGCGATTGCAGTTGATCGCAAGAGATGCCTATACTTTACCCTGGCATTCTTAAACCAGATCATGATAGAGGAGTACTGAAGTGGGGTACCGTTTCGTCGGAAGTCGGAGGCATTTAGCTCGGCCAGGTAGACCTCCATCTCTGCCCTCGTCGGTCTGGGGTTCTGCCGATACCATCGCAGAAGGCGAGGGAGCTCTATGCGAGGATTGAAGAGCGTACGAGGGCGCCTCCAGTGCTTTGAGCTGATCCGCGGTAGGGCGGAGCTGTCCACCCTGTCCGGGGGTAGGAGGGTGTTGTCGGTAAGGCCATTGTAGATGTTGTACCACTGGTAGAAGGCTTGGATCTTTTCTATGCTGACAGGTTTGTTGTACTTGCCCTGTAAGATCTGTGCTACGGTCACCTGTAGAACACGAAAACAAATCGGGAGAGAAAAAAATATTTTGATAATTGCATCGATATACATTTGAGCTGATCTACTTTATCGTATTGAGAGACAGCTGTATCAACCCTTAAAATGTGCAACATTCCTTCTTAAATGCTGGAAAACTACACATGGAACTTCAAGTAAAATCATCATCACTCCACATGAAAAGAAACTTCCCCTTCTTTATTGAACCTGTACTTTCATTTTGGGAAACGATTGGCAATGGGAGACTTGACATACCGTAGTTTACTGCTTGTTTATCATGTTGCCCATTGTGATCGATTTTGCTGCATTTCAACCTTTTAAATTTAGTCACATAACCACCATCTAGATCAACTATTTACAGAATGAGCATCCTCAGACCACGATTTACCTTTTCACTAATAGGCTCCCCACTATCCAATCACAATCAACCACTTTTATTATGTGTTAACCAAAAATTAAGATTATTTGAATAATATATCTCCTACAAACCAATCAAAGTCGACATTAGAAAAATATCCAAAACAACCGATCAACATCTACACTGTAGTTTTGAAGAATGTATCTTATAGCAACCAGTAAAACTCGGTCATCAACATTAACCCTCCCCTCTCCCCCTATCGCCAATCAACAACACCACCTGGCCACAGGCTATGAAAGAACGGACTTAAGACGAACCAAACGCAATTTATCTCAGAAAATTGTGTTTCCAATCCACATCCACCGTCAAAAAATTACAAAAAGTGTCCCCCTTAACCAATCACCACCAAAGCTCCCTATGTAGAATAAGTCCTCAACAAAGACCTCTCACGATCTCCATTGGTAAGATTTGTGTTCTCGGCAAGCATTTTCTAAAGAATGTTTCTTGCATTACAGGCATAGTTTAACAATTTTAAATCTGAGAAACATGGCCCTTCTTATCAGTGTTTGTGATAAAGTGTAAAATTGAAGCCCTAATAAAATTGCGCTTCAAAATGATCATGAGGTGCCTCAAAAGTAGAAATCTTTGAGTGACCGGTTTTACCATACCCATTTTGATTTTCAATCATAAATATCTTGATAATCAGACAGGCGATCGGCTTGTACAAGTCATGGGGTTCCTGACTGACCTAAAGATTTATAATCATCTTTGCAGCATGAGCTAAATCCAGGATTTTGTTTTAGAATTTGAGACAAATATATCAAATCCCTTTAACCAAAACAATTTTTTTCTTCAAAAGAATATATCCTAATCATCAAATAACAGTCTTCATGTATTAAAAATGCCCCAGCAAACTATTGACTTGACTCTTGACCTGAAATTTGTTTCCAGGACACTAACCCTGCAGTGTACAATATTAATCCAATTTACAATTTTACATTTGAAAATAAATGCATTTTTTGCTGGCAGCACAATGTTGATGCTGTTCCTGTGAAAAAAGAACCACTTCTGTCTCCCAAGAACCTCGCAAGAAAAATCCTAACACAAAGTAGGTAATTATAAGCTTTCTTTCATTTGATAAGTCTCCTCATAACTGCTTGATCAATTGATTTTAAAGTTTAAAATATGAATTAACTCCCAAATAACCAGCTATAATTTCATGTTTGGAAGAACAAACGATCACAATTTATCTTGCTTTTCCCAAAATATCCAATCACAACCTCTCTTTGACAACAGTCAATTAAAAAAGCCACCTCCCACTACATAACTTTCGTGTGCATGCGAATAAGCCAGTTCACGGTTGCAGTCTGAGCATGAGCAGATAAAGGTCATTGCAGAACAAATTTTGAAATACGTGCTCATGAAAGTTATGTAACATTATTCATTCATCAACATTCAGTGCACGCCATGATACACAGGTGGAGGTATTCTTTGAAAAGGGGAAACAAGGGCTATTTATATACAATGTAGCACCTCTATCGCTGTAGGAGTGATCATTTCAAAATGTACAAAGTGGGACCTCTTCATGTTTTGAAGATCTGTGGATATTCAGGGTCATTGCAGTAATGTGCTAACCGTGAACTGGTCTATTGTCTGCAGGCAGTTTGGCCATGAATAGGGAAGACAGGCAGAACATTGTAACTACATGTAACTTCATGAAGCAAATCATTCTAACATTTTTTTCTTCAAATGCAGCCTGTGTACAGAATATGCACTCTTGCACCATCTTGTACGACAAACTGCTGTACATAGTTTGTCAGCTTTATTATGAAGCAGCAAATCCGTACAGTTAATATACAACAAATGTATACGATGGATTCGTCGCTTCATAAAAACACCAACAAATTGTTCATGTAGGATCCCAGCAGTTGAACAGATAAAATGAACCAACATCTACATGAGGCCTGTCATCATCGGCTCGAGTTTGCCAAATAACCCGCTATTTTCAGACT
>BEXV01000786.1:112151-131660 GCA_003118195.1 Hemicentrotus pulcherrimus | reverse complement strand
TTTTTTTTTTTTTTTACTCTGTTGCCGTATATACGCCGCACCCCGACTTTTTGATTTTTTCTCTCCCAAAAATACTGCGGCGTTTACACCGGAAAATACGGTATGTACATGTTTAACAGTATCAGGAATGAGGAAACATACATGTATACCTATGGCTTTGAAATAGGAAAGAAAGCATTTTACTACAAAATTATTTTTGTACATGTATGTTAGTCGGAAATGTTTGCCATTACATGATTTCAATTGAAAAATTACAAGGCTTCAACTGCCTGTATTTTGAGAGTAGGATAAGATAATGTGTGTACAGTTAACACTTAAAACTTTTGATAACAACAGCCGGTTCATCCAAAAGGCCCATGTGCTGAACTTATTTCATTAGACAGCAAACCTTAACAAACTCAAAATGAAGCTAAATGGATGATAATCATTGATGGTACTTGATCAGACATACATGTACATGTACTGTACATGTGTATGACTAAGAATGACGTATATTCAAAAGGAGAAGAACACTTATCAAATTCTAGGTGTTCTACAAGAATCATCTTGTGATTGCAAGAGGGCATCACTTAAGAACAAACAAGTAAAGCAGAAAAATTAGAGAAGTAGACGAGTTAAAGTTTGAACAAAATTTGACACCAAATAAGAAAGTTATGAATTTTTGAAATGTTGTAAACATTATACATATATGGGCATTACAGATTGGCTGAATTAGAAATGGCATTGTGAGTGCCAGACAACTTTCTCATTTGTTCCAACACTCAAAATGTCTTAAATTTCTTTTAAAAAAAATTATATTAATGTATGACTCAGGAGGGTCTTGTCCCTTTAGAGGACATATAATAATATACTTTCCATAATATATTTTAAGTAGTGCCCCAAGAAAAAAAGCACCGAGGAGAAAATCAGAATTGTTATATATTTGTGTACACAGTAAACAGGAGAGTTAATTGTATATGACTATATCACAATCCACTGAAAGAATTGCCAATTTGAGATTGGCATAGCTATAGTGATTTCATATTTCAAACATTCATAACTTTCACATTATTGCTCCAAGGGTTTTCAAACTGGCGCCATCCTATTTCTCTTATTTTTCTACTTTCATACAAATAAACTTTTTACAAGGAATGGATTGCCCGACAGTATAGCACCACTCTGGTATCTACAAAATACAAAAGTTTTGGTCTGAGTTGGTTACCTGTTGCATTTTTCGCTCTTTCCGGTGGGTAATCCAGCTTGGATAAGGCTACCCTAACAAGATCTCTGAGTTGTAACGTTGATGGCACGATGGCATATCCCTCTTTCCTCTTCTCCTCCTCCGCTCCCTTCTTTGCATCCCCACCATCTTTACTGGGTGGGGTGTCAAGAAGCTCGACGATGCAGTGGACTGGGAGCATCTTACCGCCTGGGAGCAAAGGCAGAGAAAAGAAAATATGATGTGGTTATAAATATGTAACTCTCCAACCGCTTTGGTCAACTTTGTGAAAAGGCAAAGATCAATTCACAAAGTCCCATCAAATTCACAATGATGCAACATGTATCTACAGATTCAAAATAGATGCTCCCAAGACTGTACCAGTTAAGATGTTCAGTATGCCTTGAACAAACCCTGATCTATGAAAGAATGTGTTGGACTCTGAATAAGACAGTAATTCTTATTCTTAACCACCTTCCAGAAAGGATCATATTTTATATTAAAATAAATGTTCAAATTCCTGGTTGATTGACAGTACAGTGTGCATGCATAGAATGATGACCGACTGCTCTGACTAGCTGCTTGCTTAATTATGGAACTATTAAAGTGAGGCAGAGAAAGCCTTTTCTTGCAACACAAGTGTATTTGTGTGTAAAGAGCTTATCAATACTGAGACCCCATTATCTCCAAGATGTCCAGTTCAGATCTTCCTGATATAACTTACAAAGAATCCTTTTCACTGGCAACCTTGTGAACAATGAAACAGTTAGAGATAATCCATAAAGACCTCTCTATGAACACAATGGAGATTAATGTGGGATTATCCCAACTAGTGGCAGCTAAAGAGGGAGGAATGAACCCACTGATGGGGATTATGATTCCTTACCAATGGTACAAAGGGATAGAGGAAATTTGTAGGCCTTTGCATTCTTGCAGCTTTATTTCCTTGTCTATTGGCTGAGAATAGAAAGGTGAACAAATTTCGTTTTAAATTCTCCTGATATTCTGATAATGCCAATGATATTTATTTTTCCTTGAAGCTATTACACAGGCCTTAAAGATAAAGATCAGTTATGGTCATGCGATTGCATTGTGAAAGAAACGTTGTGGAATCAATCAGAAAAGGTTGATCATCTACAGTGTAGCATAATGTACATGTAAGTATCAGTGTGTACTGCAAGGTTCTGGAATCATCAAAATGATAAGAAATTTGGCCCAGTCTTTGTAAAGTTGCAAGCACTGTACACAGAAAGATGTATATGGGACTATGCAGATGTGCGCGACACGTGCATATTGTTTATTTGGTCCCAATAGATAAACTAATTTACCAAATATATCAATTAGTAGGCAGTTTCCCGGCAAAATTTTTATCATCATGTATTAGTCAAAACATATTCTTTTACTTGATTGGTAATAAGAGCTTCTATTTCATTTTGGGGGATGGGGGATTTCCAAAACTGGTCTTTACATGTACCTTTAACTGGTCAATCACCCATTTACACTGTACCAGTTCATGTATTACAGTATATGTCTTACACTAGACTGTTCAGCTTTATAAAAACAAATTGGTTTCATGCATGTACAAAACTATTACAATTGCATCTTTCTTCTGCTGTTTACATATCAAGGCATCTGTCAATTTCCTGATTCCCAGCTGTAGCAATGTACTGTACAGTATAATAGACTACAAAAAATAACTCAAAATCAGGAACTGCGTACATTGTAGATCTGTATTAAATGACATCATTGTACATATTTGAGGTATACACACACAAAATTATATACTGTATGGTTTACTAGACAACAGGGTTTGCAGCAATATAAAGCAGAATTGCTACATGTAGATAAAAATTAACATTAAACTTCAAATTACATAACAATACATACAATCATACACGTCGGTAACAAATATAAATGTAGGGAGCACATATATAGTAGGCACCTACACATGTACTAATATGATAAAAATAGAAATAAGATGATTGGAGCTGACATGCATCTAATTCTTGTTGCTGGTACATATGACTGAAATGAATCCATTACCAGTCTAGACTCTAGACCCAATATATTCTGGTATGGAATGTATGGCCTTGGCAAGCATACCCGCATATAAATAGTGAAATATAAGTTTACTATGAAACCAACATTTTAAGACATTTCCTGCACTACCGGTAGTCAATTAGAATCCTTGAATATGAATATTTTGATGCTCTGTCGTATTGTGTCATCTTCTCAACGCACATCACTATTATACATTTGCTTAAATTATTTATTATCATTAATTATGTATTGCTTTCTTGAGTCAAAGGTTTTGTATGTTCACACGTTATGATTTTTCTAACTCCCTGACACTCCCTAACATAATTATGACAGATGAGAGATGTGCAGTACAGGTACATGTATCACAATGTTTCTCATCGACTTGGTGACACACCCAACAACAACCAAGAATTAAGATTAAGACAAAAGGCCTGACTTCATTATCTCAAGATTGCCAAATATCCAGCTATTTGAACTATGCCGATCGCAAACTATCCGGCTAATTTTTTTTTTCATCAGACCGAACTAGCAATTAGCGGGATATTTGGTCGGGATTGTCATTCCAAGATATCTTGGGATAGTTTGCAAAATATCCCACTACTTGGCAAAATATCCAGCTTTTTGTCCTGTGCGTCCTCACCAGATCGAAGGCTCGCACTATGCGCTAAGGCTGAGCAAAATATCTCGATCTAATCTCTCAAGGTCAAGTTTCAAGTTTCGAGGTCAAATCTCGTGCTTATGAAGACATGATTGGTAACTTTGGGATTATTTCCCAAATCAGAAATAGCGGGCTATTTGGCAATCTCGAGATGATGAAGATGCGCCTAAATAGCCAAGAATCGGTCAGCCTGGAGTCAGTTTGGAGTAAGTTTGGCAGTGTGACTGGGGCATTAAACTTAACTTCATGTACATATATCTTTTCAAATATCCTAGAAACGTATAAACGGCAGGTTTGAAGAAGATGCTACTGAAGATATTCATCTAATATCCGATTGCAACGTGTGAAAGATTAATAGCAACATGATGCAAGGTGTATGGCCACATCAGCTTCGATGGTTTTTTATATACAGGTCATTCTGCGGTTTTGTATTCTAAAGAAATTATGATTAGTGTGAACAACAGGGAATTTTTTCAAGTAACAAATGTTCTGGAATATACCAAATCTTTCTTACAAATGACTACCGTAAGCCTATACGAATGACTCACTACAAGCCAACTTAAAAGGGGAGATCAACGAAACAATAGTAATACCAATTTATTCAAGATTCCCCTTACAAATCATTCTCTTTATATCAGGAATAATCTAACCTTCCTTTGGTACAAGGGAAGCCAAGCCCACCTGAATACCCTCTCCAACTGTCAATTCAGCTCAGAGTTTATGAGCCACAAAGGATGGTTTTATCCCATAAAGTGCATTACACACTGAGAGATATCAGTCCTCCGATGAAGGTAGAAAATGGAGAAAAAAAGAAAAGAGTAATGATGCAAAAATGGTAGCTCTGGCTCCCAGCAAATAATGCTCCCACTCTGCACGCTCCAAGAGGATTTTCTGATTTAAGAGATTACAAATCTGAGTGGGATTTTTGGTTAGAACCGGAGCGAATAAATCGCTTGTACATGAAAGGATGAAAGAAAATAACGTGAGCGGTAATATTCGAGGAGAAGTGCATGTAGTGATGGAAATGGATTATATGAATGCAGCAGTTCATAAAAAAGGGATTTTGGATTAGGTCATACAGGCACACACTGTACATTGTATAGCACTTGGATCACTTTGATAACAAAAAGAGGTACGAGGGAGATAGAGAGACAGAAAGAGAGACAGAAAGAGAGAGAGAGAGAGAGAGAGAACCAGAGAGAGAGAGAAAGGGTAGGAGAGAGAGAGAGAGAGGGGGTAGTTTTTTTATTATAGGAACTGCACCTGGCTTTAATAAGGATCTACAGTACATGTAAAAAACAGAGCCAAATCTCTTGCGCAAAATGAATCTATGGATGTGGATTAAATTAAGGACTTCTTAGCTCTTTCAATGAGATGAAATATTCCTCGATTCAAAGATAAAGAGATTAGTGAAATCCTTTGCAGCTAAAAGATTGTATATGCTCTTCCCCAATGTCTCTCTTTCAGATTCTCCTTTCTTATCCCTGACCCCCCACATCTTTCTCTCCATGACCCATCTCCCCCCCCCTCTCTCTCTTCTCTGTCTCTCCCTCTCTCTCTTCCTTACACTCTTCCACCATCCTTTTCTCTTTTAGATCTTAAATTTTCTTCTGTGTAGGCTACATGTAGTGTACATGTACATTCCCTAAATATTATCAAGTCAGTGAGAATACATAACAACATTTTACACTCTATTACTACCAAGATCCCTATGCTCCCTATTGCTAAACACCACATACATGTACAGGGTATGCATCTATCAATTTGGTAGAGCCGGAAGATGCCACTTGAAAAGGGTATTCCGAATACATCCCCAATCTTGTTAGCTACTAACCCATTTCAAATCAATCCACACAGAATAGATCTCTTTTCCTCTTAAATCCATCGAAGCCACCCAATCTTGGCTTCAAATATCTCCCTTGTGATTTTATTTCCCTTGCTCTTGTTTTCTCCTGATCTATAACATCTTTCTCTCTCTCTCTCTCTCTCTCTCTCTCTCTCTCTCTCTCTCTCTCTCTCTCTTACCATCCTCCTCCTTCCCCCTTTTCACTTTCTTTTGCAATTTGTATTTAAATTTGGGCTTCATGATACATGTCTGGAATTGACATGTAGACAAAATAATGTTCAACTTTGATAGGACAGGCATATGATGCAATAAGTTGTCTGTTCGGAGCCAGAAAGGCATTAACTCATCATTTCCCACACGGTTAACAACCTTCCTGCTCTTAACAGATGGTGTATAAATATATAGATATATTAATGAAGAGGTAAATTGTAAATATTTCATTCAGTGTTTTAATTGAAACATTACCCTTCAAACATTTTGTATTGTAATTCCTTTGAGGGAGGGGGTTGTAACATGCACCAACCCATCCCCCCCCCAACCGAACCCAGACCAAAGGTAATGTATCGTCTATATTTTGATGAAATCACACCCGTACATGTACCTTCTCACCTCTTCACTCTCTGTCTATGTTTATCCCAACTCTTTACCACCCATCCATTTAACTACCCAAGTCTATCCCTTAATCCAACAAAGTCAAGTGCACATCTTTCCTAATTCAAAATAGATCGTCCCTTCTGGTAGATAAAAAGCAGAAAGCTGGCTTTACATGTATATCCTTCTCTCTCCTTTCTTATTCTTCTCCCTTCTCCCTCTTGCCCGCCCATTTCACTGTGATCGGGGGTGATTTCGTAGCCAATTTAGGTGGCTAAGTCGAGTCAACATTAGCGTTTATCCATTGGAGATGGAAGGAGAGACGCCACCCAAATTGAATGATCACGTCATCCATCTATCCAGCTAGCCAGGGTTCGGAGATAGATACTTTTTAGTACATTCACCTGACAGTCAGTCTAGACTTTAGCCATTCAGACCCCGATGTAATTGAAAAAATAACTTCCTAATTCCAAGCAAATCATCAAATTTTGAGAGAAATGAAGAAGAAAAAGGTGAGGTTTTAATCTGATCTAGTTAAATTGAAGAACTGCTGAGCAGTTTGAGGTTAATAAGCAATCATCCAAACATTATTTATTTCAAAGATGGATTCTGAGTTTCTGACCATCTTCAATACTACATGAAGCAGGTTTATATCTCATTTGAGAAACATGACATGTGTATACATTTAAGGTTTATAGCAGAACCTTTGTATGAAAACTTTTAATAGGTTGCTTGTGATGGAAATTGGAATTCCCTATCGACATTATCAAAGTTTGGGTGAATAATAACATTCAACAACAACATCAAGAGACCAGAGTAAATTAAGCTTGGGACTGAAATCAGTAAATCTTTTTTTTTAAATAAAAAAAAAACTTTTTTATAAACCTAATTTTTCTTCATAATGTTCAAATGTATTCCCCACTTTCTGTCTTTTCTATATGTACTAATACAAACGTCATCACTGATTCTCTCTCCCTCTCTCTCTCTCTCTTCCCTTCTTTTCCCAAGTACTGTACCCTCCAGACCTTCAGGCTTCATGATGTCTATCCTCTATCTCCTACCTCCTCCTCCTCCTCCTCTCTCTCTCTCTCTCTTTCTCTCTCTCCTACTAACTGAAGTCCACCCTTCTTCACTGTGGATCAGCCATCTCAATTTCAATCAGCTTAGAGAAACTAAATCCTTTGAAAGGTAACACTTTTGCCAGTAAGCCCCTCTTAGCCCTGACCAAGCTCCTCCCAAATGCATGAATGTGCCTTTGAACTTTACCCACATTGTGGAGCACAGCAAAAGGCCCTTTGCATGTTGTATGTTCAGAACCGTAAGGTCATACATGTACATGCACATGTATGTGTTTAGAACAAGGAGGCCATTAACTCTATGGATGCACATTCACACCCTTTTAGCTCACATCAGAACATGTATATTCAGTTCTAGTGTTCACAGCTCCTGTATAGTGTCTGCCCAACGGCCATTAACTCATCATTTAACACATGATTAATTCCCTTAATTAGAGCCCAGTGTTCAGCTCAAGCTGTAGTGCTCATAGGAGCATGCCTGCTGCCTGGTTGGCTGCTCAGAGCCAGATTTAATGTACATCTATCACTTGACCCATTCACAAGAGAACTTTACCCAATCTCAATAACAGCAGACAAAAGAAGAAACAGCAATAATATCCACATCTCTTCACCATGTTTATTTCAATCATACCCTATCACATTTTGCCCCTCTTTACATGTACATGTATCTCTGTCTCCCCTCCCCCCTCCCCTTTCCCCTCATCCTTCTTTCACTTTCCCTTCTCCCATTATTTCTCTACAATGTAATTTCCCCATCATCCTTCACTTCTCCTTATTTTTCTCTTTTAAATGTTTTCATTGTATATTTTCCTTTTCCTTTCTTTCCAAGTGTTGTATTTACTACTTTCCATTTTGCTCGTACTCACCATGTCTCTTTCACTCTCTCTTTCATCTCTCATTCTATCTCTCCAGTGTTATCTTCCTATCATCCTTGCTCTCTCTGTCTGTCTACATGTACATGTATGTCTGTCTCTCTCTCTCTCTCTCTCTCTCTCTATGCCTCTCACTCTTTCTCTCCCCCGCTCCCTCTGTCTCTCAGTATAGTCTCCTCCAACCTAAACCTGGATGGATTTATCTCCTAATCTTCCTAATGGGCTTCCTAATCTCCCCGAGGATTTGAAGCTTAATCTGTTAATGGAAAACCCAGGCAACCAAAAGGAGATTCTTACCTACAATCTCCCTCCAAAACATCACAAAAAGGTAAAAATGGAGAGAGAGCCCCTCTCTCAAATCATCTCTCTCTCTCTCTCTCTCTCTCTCTCTTTCACAATCTGTACCCAAGTTCCCTAGTCCCTCCGCTTCAGAGCAAATCCAGCCTTAAAATCTTCTCTTGCCATTTGTCATTCGATGCCCTAACAAGAAAGATGGGAGCAAATCTGACGGCATTAATGACGCCTCTGACAATTTCTGTGAAATGGCCAAACAAAGGCTACTAGAGAAGGTGTACTCTCAGGCAGTCGAAGGAGACTTCAACGATACAAGTAACACCTAACCCCCCCCCCCCCCCTTCCCATTCCAGAGACATTAGCTGGCTGGTACGTCATCCGGACGGTTCTCAGTCTCAACTAGCTCTCTCAACCCCTCATCCGCCAGCAAATGAACGAGCTATCAGCAGGCAATTACTTAAGTCTCGACATTATGCCACGTCCCCTCTTGAGATTTCCAACATTAAAAAACAACTTCCCAGGATGCTCCTAGCTACCTTCCACTGCACTTACATGTAGCCCTCAGAATAAAACCAATTCACATTTATTCTTACATTCTCTCTCTTTCTTTTCACATTAAGGTACATAATTGTTTTCAAGAGAAGGCCTGTACGTACATTTCCCTGAAGTTAATCAAGCAAAATTTAACAAGTCAGAGATCTTCTCATTTCCAGGCAACATGGGTTTACCAGAAGATAACCCACTGAAGATTCTTGAAACATTAGCATTCACACTTTTTTTGTTGTAAAACTGAAAACTACATGGTACTTTGTTTGAAAAGCCCACAAGTCTGAAGCGTCTTTATTACGCATGTCTATCTACTTTCTCCCTCTATCTCTATCATCCTCGTAATGTAAATATCTTGTCCCTGTTATTACCAGCCTTTCCTCCTCCTTACTGACCTCTTCTACTACATTTATTTATTTTTATCTTTTTTTATATACATTTACTTGCAGATGTGCCCTTCTTGTCTCCTTTTTGAACTTCCAGGACATCATTCCTTATAATGTCAAACATACTCAAAAATGAAGACATACTCTACTAAAAAAAAACCTTGAAATATTGTTTTTCCACAATTTCTTCAAGTTTCATGAAATCATACAGGAGAATGGATTTGTCTTGAACACGAACCTGAAATTTCTTTTAAGACTTATTAAAAGGACTATTTTCATGCCACATGGGACACTCTAGCTCTCTAGAAGATTTCAAATTTCAATTGTTTCCCTTTGCGGCAAGAAAGTATGAAAATACAAATATATGCACACTTAAAAAATGACATAAAACCTCCAAGCCAAGGGCAAAGAAAAGATAGAATTAAGTGCTCATCCTGGATAAATACCTTGCTCTCACATTCTGATGAAGAAAGCCTATCGATGCGTACCCACTGCCAAGTTAGGAATCATAATTTCTTTGAAAGTCTTCCACATCATGGAAGCTTCATTTTTCCTTACAACTCTAAGATCGCAACAAAAGCGTGATTGAGGAAATAACACGACTTGTCGGCTTTCCTCCTGCAATGGGAACGACACAGAATCGTCTTCCAGGCTGAAAAGTCGCATTCTGGATTAAATGGAGAAAACAAAGGATCTCTCCTCAACGGCAGTGCATTAACAATCCCTGGAGGCTTAGCATGCCTCGCAAATATTTCTTTAAAAGAAGGGAAAAGATGGTTGTTAGCTATAGATATAGAAATCAAAATTCCTAGAGACAGGAAAACAAATGTTTATTTCATTTCTCATAAACAAACTTGTTTTAAAGAAAGTATCAAACACTTTTTTTAAGGAATATTTTGTAAGATCACTTCATGAAAAACTTCAAGAGAGGACAAGAATTTGTAGAAAAACACTGGAAGAGCCTAGCAAATGCATGTGGCTGGAATAATCAAGCTTTGAATATTTTGTGGAAAAAGGGGATGTAATGCAATGATGATTCTAAAAGCCAAATATAGCAGGAAAAGTAGCTACCAAATAGAAAGTTCTTTTAATATTGTGCTTTCAGGTATTCCTAATTTCCTATTAACCATGAGCTGCAAGAGGGACACTTATATTCTTGGATTTTTATTTGGATTTTTAAAAGAATTAGTCTTTAACTGCTTCAGTCAAATTGATTTGGAAAAATCCAAGTCGCATGAAGGTAAACTTTCAGCATTTAAAGGTAATGCAAAGTTTTGGTAAATTTTGAAAATCGGATGGATAGCAGTTCTTTACCATTTTGATATTGGATACCCCTGTGGATGTAATATACAGTTATCACTGGAAATTTAGCCCCTAAAACCCTAATGCTTTAGAGAAATTGAATTATCAAAAATATATTGGTGCTCCCGGTAAATTTTGAATATTTCAAATAGCGCTTAAGGCCATTCCATGGTCTGCGACCATGAAAATCTCAAATATATGAATTTTTTACAATGTACATGTATACATAATTTCCAAACGGGAATAGCAAATCGGTCGATTGTAGTCAAGAAACATACATGTAGTTTTAAAGCTTAAGTAATATCAGTCTTGAGAGGGCGCTATATAACATAAAAAGTTTATTATTTACAATTTCATCACTTAAGACTTACAACGATCATTGAATATTGAAAAATTGCAAATGCTTTCAATATGTTCATTTGAACCAAATTCATGACCCCATACCAAAACTTTGTATTACCTTTAATGTGTACATGTAGATCAATTTTTCAGAGCCACAAGGGCATTAATTCTGTGTTACGTATAGTGTATGTTCATTCCAGCTCTGATGAAGAAACATTTACATAACACTTAATATTCTTCAAATGGCCTTCATCCAGTTCAAGGTCCTCCAAAGTGGTATCAAACAAAGAGTGCGGGTTTACAAAATTAGTTACCAATAACCTGACCCTTTCTCCCTTATTCTTCAACACAAAATACAACAAATGTACTAAAATCGTTCAACAATCCCGGAATTAAATATACATGTAGGTGTTGGTGAAGTCAAGTTCTTCTGAAACCCAAGGAGTAAAGTTCAATATATGTTTGAAACAATCCATTTATCAAGGGATTTCACTGCTAATAATAGAGCCCTCGTGGAAGCATCATCAAAGTGAGATATAAATGTCATTAAAAGATAATCCTCTCCCAGTGGACGCACTGAGTTCTACCCTCATTGAAGAGGGGTCTGCAGTAAAGGCTCATGGGATATCGAGGTAGAACGAACCAAGGCTCGTCTGCCTTGATACCTGAAAACAATTTCAGAGCAGCACCTTCCTTTTTTCACCTCCCTTTATATCTGTGAAGATTATTAACGATATAGCGGTTAAGGAGATCTTGGGAGCATGTTTGGTAAGCGGATTGCAAGTTTCTTTCATTAGACCATATTCTGGGCTTGCCTTAAAGTGGCGTTATAGAGGGATGACATGGCAAAAGTGGTTTCAGTGGTGAAAACAAAACAAAAAAGAAAAAGTGTTATCAATTTTTTCATGACATTTTAGGAAAATGTTTTTCCATTTTCCCCATGATTATCAAAATATACATTAATTAGTCTTCTGTTATTAACTTGAAAGTTCAACAAATATTTTCATCTTGGGTATAGTCAATTTTATTAATATTAAAAATGTTAATTACTTTGAATATATGTTTGTTAATTTGTTGCGAATGAAAATTAATAAAATCCCTTTTGGTGGGAAAAGTATGGAAGAAACAAAAATTGGAGAAAATTGGGAAAAAAGGAGAAAAAAATGTAGATATTTTTAGAGGTACAATTGTAAACAGTTGGCTAAGTTGGTTAGGTACTGAAAACAATTCAATGTTCTCTGCGCATGGGAACTATTGGATGGTGAAGATATTTCTTTACACTTCACTTAGCCTTCCTGGATTTTATATGTGTGTCATTTTATTGTGTCACTTACATCACCTGGCCAACAAATATAATTTAACCAAAGGTAAGGTTGTAAAAAAGCAACAACAAAAAGGGAATGTGATACACTTTAAATTACTAACATTTTATTCCTTGATAGGCATTGTTATCTCACTTAATGTATCGCTTCTTGCAGCATATTTAATAAGATTTTCAAAGAAAGGTAATAAGATATACATGTACATGTAAGTTCATAACATTGCTATATCGCATGCTTGAATACATATTCTTAACAAAATAAATTGCAAGATTTTAAAAGGTCACATTCTACACTGTACATGCTGCCTATCTAATCTTACATCTGAAAATCACAAGATTCTGACTGTTTTCAGTCCTGAAAAACATCCGTGAATTGATTATTGGTCAGCATCCCTCATCTGAGGATTGCTGCAAGATTACAAGAATTAATGAGTATAGTGTCCTTCCAAGTTTTCTTAGATCATAAAGTATATCCTGCTTGTTATTAAAGTACATCACATTTGACCTTCAGAAAGAGAAAAACAAAATGTGTCATGGATTCAAAGTCTGTAGATCCACTGTGCACTACTCCATGGGCAGTGAGCAAAGACTTTTTCAGACAGTACATCTAACAAAACAAAATAAAAATGACGCAAATTAGATCTGGAAGAGCGTCCTAAGCCGGCTAATCCTCTCCCCTTTTAGTCACTTAATTCCAATTCCCAAGCCCTCCACCACGCAAATACAGGTACACATTTTATTTCTTTTCCCTTGCTGCATCCCCTCCGGCTAACGCAACTTGCAGAGCCTGCCAAAATACAGTTTGGATGCCAGTAGAAAGAAACTGGATTAATTACCTTCCTCTACAGGAAGTGAGCAAGAAAAAACTCAAGCTTATGAGATAAATTAGCTCCTAAGCTTCACCATACTTCTCATTTCTCTCTCACCCTCCCTCTCTCTCTCTCTCTTCCCATCTCTGTTGGTAAAATTAGAAAAGCGTCGGCAGGAGTATTGCGTGAGATCGCATACCGAAATATCTCGAAAGCAGGAAGGAAACTTGGGCATTTTTTTCTTGGGCTAATCCCGCTGCGATAGGACTCAAAGTCAACTCTTCCTGGTCTGGGTTGAAAGAATTCCTGACTATTTTGTCAAGCGGGTATTATCACCTCGACGAGGTCCCATGGAAAATAGTATTTTCAGAGCAACAGCAGCCACTTAATGAATTTGCTGCTATGATGACAAACAGATAAATTTCATCGACAGATAATGAGCCATCCATCAATGAGTGATCTACCCAATCTTTTCCTCCTTCAATGTAACTCTCTTTTCTTTCACACTCTGGCTTCTTTTCTCAGATTTCTTCTTCTCTTTTAGTTCTATTACCACATTGTCTTTGTTCTTTTTAAAAATAAATAATGTCTGCTATGTGTGTGTGTGTGTACATGTATGTGTGAATTCTATTCTTGGACTAGACCTGCAAGTAATTGCTACTGAAACCTATTAGTGAAAGGACAGAATGCCATTACAAACATTAAGTTGCATTAGCCCGTTTTAAGAAAGAAAATATAAGCATTAACAAAAATGTATAACATACCTATCGAATGTGTATGGCAGTAATAGAGACACACTATTAGTTTTGTGAAGTACATTGTTCTTATNCCTCCTCCCATAAATGAAAATATATCGGTACATGAAGAGTAGGGGCTGTTCTGATTGTGAAAATACTTCAAACAGTTCCTACCATGCCTCTTTTCTATATTTTAGTACTTCACGGGTCACATTATTATTTTTCCAGCATGCAAGCACATGAATTTAATAATGAGAAGAAAAAAATGTTTAAAAAAGGGGAAAAGAAAAAAGCGGGAAAAAGGGAAAAAAAACAAAACAATACCAACTTCTAAAAGGACTGCATTACAGTAAGCTACATGTATAATACTCTAAAACCAAGAAACTTATTTGTTCCATAGTAAATCATAAAATTTATTTTCATTTTAATGCTTCAGCAACTTTAGCTACAACCTGTATCAATCTCATTACCACAGCCTATTTGCCATTGTTAAAGCAGTAAACAATAGAGGTAAAATCGTGCTAAATTGTATTTTATAGTGGAATTCTATAAGGCCTCTATAACTCGATAGCGAGTTTCCCGTCACATTTTTTCCAGCTCACAGTGAGGCAACTATTTCATTATTCATTATTCATTATTTGCAAGATTCCTTTATGTTAACTTATTAATGAACCCTTAATTCACTTTTGTTGGTTCAACTTGTGTATTTTCTGTTTGTTTACTAACTTCATGCATGTATTAACATCTTATTAACACACATTGTCAGTTTCTTGGTAATTTTTATTAATATTAATATAAACATCAAATATTGTTTTTTTTTTAAATAAACCACACATTGAATCTAGACTATACGAGCTATAAATAAATTGAACAGTACTTTAATAGTAACATTTGTGACAAACCTTTCTTCGCTGTTAAACATATAGATCTAATTCCAAGATATAGGGTCTAGGCTACATGATATTAAGCAGCCAGGAGCAAGGGGCAATTTATTTTTAAAAGTTGCCCCTTGCCCACAAGGATTTACCAGAGCAAAAGGGAATTTCTTAAGAATCAGGGGCAATTTTCCAAAAACAGACAATTATGAATTAGCCACTAATTAATTACGCCTAGATCTAAGTTCAAAGAATGTTAATTTCATGATGAATACGATCAATTTAATAACTTTTAAATCGTAACAAGATCAACAGGAAAGATTGACTAAGAACATCAATTTGCACATTAAACATTATTTTAAGTAGGTCTAACCAAAAATATTGATGAGCAAATTAATAAATTGTCAATTTCACAATGAACATCGTACGGTTTATCCTATCCCAAATCTTCCGCCACACTCTCGGCAGTAGGAGCAAATTTGAAAAATTATCTTTTTAATTATTGGAGACCCTATAACCAAAGAAATAAGAAGAAATCTGACCAACTATTCGTATTAAAAAAGCGTATGTCAAAATGTCTTTAGACATTCGACAGCTGAAGTTGCGTAACGTGCGTTCTGGAAACCAAAATCGTTCCTCGCACACACACTCCCTGGTGGGATGCTAGCGGGCTGGAGTTTGCCAACGAAACCAATGCACCTTCGGAGATTCGCAGCGCGCAAATTTATCGGGATTCGAAAGTTTTGTGGTGAGAAGCTGGCCGGCTACGATCGAGAACATCGTATCAATAAGAGAATTCTAAATTCTATTTGAGGTGAAATAATAAACTAGACCTAGAAACAAATCTCGACAGATCTCTAGTGACTATTTGAATGCTTGTTTATTTCTCCATTTGACATTTGAAAAAGTGAATTATTAGAGAGCAAAACTTCATATGCAGGGGGGGGCCTTTTCCGTATTATAATAAATTTAATGTCAGTGGATTTTTACATCACTCCAGAATCACACTCACACACAAACTATTTGGGAAACATTAAGTTCATGAAACAGAAGACAGGACATACTGTGTACATGATAGCCTACTATTTGGTTTTGGATTACTACTAAGAAACAACAAAAACAATACAACCACAAGAAAAAAAAGAAGAAAAAAACCTTTGTATCAATGGAATACACATCTAAAACTTAAATTCAATAAGAAGTATCCTGAAAAACAAACAAAAGGTAAATAGGCAACCATGGTCCGTGCAAATACCCGCCATGATTCATTGTATGGTACATTCATGTACTTGCACATTATTCTACACATGGATTTAACATTGTCTTCAATGCTCTCACTCAGCTAATTTGGAGGAAAGATATAACATTTCAAGTAATGAATCTGAGTCTCCTCCTTTACAAACTCTAAACCTTGATAATTCAAGTTCCACAAGTAACCAACTGATTGTTCTACCTCACCTTGGAAGTGGTATTTTTTTTTCTTCCAATACATATTATTACAAGTTACATTTGAACGACCTATACTTCAAATATGATGCCATAAGTCCTTACCTGAATCTTTGACACGTTTTAACGGTGGGGGGTTTCCTTTGTTGGTTGAAGCATCAGGCAGGCCAGCAGCAGCAGCGGGCTCTGAGCCTTCTCGTCTGGGTTGAGGGCTGGACTGCTTGCGTTTCCTGCTGTGCGAGGAAGCCAAGCTGTCTCCGCTCGGCAACCCGTGGGGAGGAGGGGAGGAAGGAGTACTCATGGGGTTGGCACTGCTGAAGTCACCTTCACCTGACGTTGATGGTTCTGTGCCTTCCTCCGCACCTTCGCCCTGTGCACCACCACTTCCGTACACTTGTAACTGCAGGAAAGATGAGAATTATCAAACAACATGACGGTAAAACTTGTATACAAAGGAAAAATAAAATCTTACAAAAATAACACAATCAATTTGGTGTAAATTGTCTTTGCGTTTGATCTGTTAATGGATAAAAGGTTTTGTATTTCAAAATATTGATGAATAACTTTTAAAAGGGGTCACAAAATTCATTTAGTTTAGTTCTGAAATTTAAAAAAAGTAGGTACACCAGCATCTGAACTCCTTTCTTCTTTCTTTCTTCTTCTTTATTTCGTCTGTGGATGAGCTGTTTCAAATTAAAGATTGTATGAAAGCAAACAAATAATTCACTTTTACCTAGTTGAATCAGAGAAATAAAAAAAAAGTCATCCAAGTATGAAAGAAGAGCTAGAATCTACAGTGTATTTGTATGTGAATAGAGAGAGAGAAAAAAAGTTAAATTAGTCAGTCAAGTGTGACATACAGTAAGACAACTCTACCATGTAAAGTCTAATGATACAGGTGTAGGGTCTACAGTCAAATATCAATGAATTTTCCAATTTCTTGTTTAACTAGACTAGGCACCTTTATTTATTAATCAAAATGTTCAGCATAACAATTCATTCTTCTCTGCTATGAAATTTATTTTAAAAAATATTAAAAGAAGAAAAAAAAACTTCAATTAGATCTATTTTGAATGAGGGAGATACATGGAAGAGACTGTTGTTGTTGTTGACCAACAGAAAAAATTCATCATTCTTGACTTTCAAGTTTCCTGAGCTGACTTTGTAACTCTGCTTTTTACCAACATTTTTTCAAAGAATATTGGTATCAAGGTTGGATTCTCCTATTCAATATATAAAACAATTCATCTTTGTTTCAACAATACCAATCACCAACGATAATTTCTCAAATACCATCAAACTTCAAAGCACAACACTGATGATACCCTACACAATTGTACCTGGGCGGCCAGCCCTGGCGTTAACAGTGCTTGGCACCTGGTGGGTTATGTGCGTTGATCCCTAGATGGCTAGAAGCCTCCTTCATCACGTCGACAGAATAATCGTTTTCAAATCTTCCAGAACACATAAATCACAATTGTGCTTTATATTTCCGTCGTATATACTACGACGACTAATTCAAATACATAGTCACTTCCAAAACTGTTTAATATGAGTACTATGAACACTGGTAAGACACGTTATATTTTACCTGAGTTCGGCTAAAACTTGTGTCGGTACTTGCAGCCACCCATGCCTCCGCGAGATCTTGCACGGTTTGTTGCAGATCCATTGCATTAGGCTTAGCTGTCTGGCAAGATTATCGGAAACATACAAAATGTGTAGCTAGTTTTGCACCAGAATACTTCTTGATGTGTAGCTCCAGTTGGGCTCCCGTAAAACAGAGAAATCAAGTTCATAGACAGTCGACAGCTCCTCGTGTGAAAATGAGCGCAAACTGCGAATTTGTCGCTTCGAATTCAGGCTCTCGAATAGTGAATCCACGGCTTTGTTCGGTGATCAGCTAAGCTAAAGGTCGCAGAGATTACGGATTAACGCAGAGCACAGTCAATGCAAATGCGCGAAGAATATAGTCCATACTAATACTCAAACATTAATGACTCTTTCGAACTGTGCACAACTATTGATTATGTCTACGAGGATAGTTTGATATTTACTCCTGGAAAATAATATTTTTTAATTTTATCGAATTTGGATTAATAGTTAATTAATTTATTTTCAGAAGGTAATCTCACAAAGATGTATGCATG
Organism: Hemicentrotus pulcherrimus; assembly: GCA_003118195.1. Classification (NCBI taxonomy): domain Eukaryota; kingdom Metazoa; phylum Echinodermata; class Echinoidea; order Camarodonta; family Strongylocentrotidae; genus Hemicentrotus; species Hemicentrotus pulcherrimus. The sequence goes on along the minus strand of BEXV01000786.1, from coordinate 113,171 downwards.
GTACCAGCAGAGCTGCGCCACTAATATAGCGTTTTCACCTGAGCTAGCTGTCGCAGCATCACAGGCTAGCAGTAGCAGCCGTAACTGTACTGAGTGAGATGATGGATAAAGTCCGATGCAATGCAAATGGGAATAAGGGATTATCTCTTATATATATATTCATGATATTATAGAAATCAAATTTTGCATCAAATATATTCAAAATAATTAATAAAAATATCATAATCGTTTAAGAGTGCCATAAAGTTTGAAATTTTGCTTCTTTGAAGCAAAAAAGAACGTTTCAGTCCAGCTTTTAAGAACCCAATTTTCATGATCGAGGCTACATTGAAGCAAAATGGAGACTGTCGTGTTGGCTAAACTTGTCGCTTTGGCGACACTTTTTGGGCTTGTTTCTGGTGCTGGGAACCATTTCAAGGATGGTGACAAGGTAACTTTGACTTCCTCATAAATATATTTATAAATTTTCCTCAACTAGTACCTTGATTGGGACCCTTCATGCATGTTTTCGCCATTTCTTTACTCGATTATCTCTGTTTCTGTGACTGCAAGTTCAACTGATGTCTGACTCTGACTGCGGGTGCTGCCGCTGCATGCAACTTTGAGTTTGACAGACATGAAACGACAGTGACAGTGTGATGACCAGTGTTATAAAATGGCTCTAGAATTTTAAGCATCGTGATCGGTCAATACGCGTCACATGATATGTAGACCTACAAATGTTTGATGCAAGCACGATTTTGCAGAAAAAAACGCAACAAAAGTTATAGATATCAGGGATCTAGACTATCCCCCGTTACATATTCAGCGCGTGCGTACGCTCCGTCGAGTGCATTGTAATTGTACGCGTAGCTAGTATTGTACGCTCCATGATCCATCCCAGCGTAGCGTACGCGTAGCTTAACTAGATCTAGAGTAAAGTACCCGGTTTTCGGCCACTTAAGACAAAATCCTATTTTTTGGACTCTTTACTTCCTATTTATTATCATTTCTTGTTCAAATCATGAAGCAAATATTATA